>APFE030188837.1:0-114470 GCA_000404065.3 Pinus taeda
CTTCCGCACATCTATGTTTAATTGTTTATTTCATATTCGTGAATATCTTTATACTTATCCTTGGAAACGCTGACTAAATTGTCAAATAATTGTCTTAAGCTTGCAGGAGTTATAATGAATAGTTGCTGCAACACTAAAAACAGCAACTACGCAGTTGCTGCAACACCAGAAACAGCAACTATGCAGTTGCTGCAACACCAGCAACAGCAATTACCTAAAGCAAGCTATTTTGTAACAGCCATGGACAACAGATGGCAGCTATCTAGAGAATTGTGACGTGGCATAATCAAGCGGAAGTCTAAAGAAAGAAGAACACAGTCAGCATGAACAGCATGGGGAAATGGCGAAGGAATATGAAGATCCCGAGAAGACAGTCAAAATCAGTTACCCGCCGTGTAATAGCTAAAGCTCAAGAAAAGGATGTATTATCATACTGTTGTAACAGCACTCTGAATTGCTTATTTTTGACAAAATGGGTTAACTGAATAGGCTGTAATATTCTATTGTAATAGATGTCTCCGCTATAAAGCGGAGACATCTACATGAAACGAGGGAGGTTGGTGTCTATGGTCAGTCTGTAATTGAGATTCTGAGAGCATCAGCAAGTCTGAGCTCTATTGTATTTGACCTTTTTGGCAGATGAATATAAAACTGTTTTGAGCACTTAATCCCGTCTTCGTCTTCCTGGGGAATCTTGTGAGAGGGACTGGGCCCACCTTCTTCACAAGATTCACCCATTTACTTTCCTGTTAAGTGTGTAAGTGTGCAGTAATTTCCTTTCGGTACTCTGTGTGGATTTGATAGCATTACCTCTGGTATTCTTTGTTTTACTAGTACTCTGTTTCATTGATCTTTGAGTTTTGTTTCTCACTGGTGAATGAGAGTGCAGTGTGCATCAGTAATTCTGATTACAGGGGCAGGTGCTGAACGTCCCCATCTGGAGGATAGGGTCCTGATCCTCTGCCAACAGAGCGTCCATTATTTTGCTTTACAGATTTGCAGTTTTAATTAATTGTTTTCACTTTAACAAGTACTGTAATGACATAACGTAAGAATTACGTATACTACAGCTTTCGATGCTTTTAGACTTTAAGTACATACAGTACGCAGTGCCTTTGAAATAAAAAGACTTTCCCTGGTCGACAATTAATGTGGTACTTGAATGTTTAATTCATAAACAATTCAACTAGCCAACAATGGTTTTCCTCGATTCTGTGCAGAAAAACAGCAGTACGGCTGTACGGATTTCTGCCCAAAAATGTGTGCCAAGGTACAGCCACTTGCTGTACGGATTTCTGATCCTCGATTTATGTGCACTTGTTGTATAGCCTCCTTGGAATATGAACCAAAACTGTTGTACGGCCTTTCTGGAGAATCGTGCCCAATATCTGCCTTTCACAGTGTGCTAACTCAGCTGTACGGACTTGCTGAAATGTTGCCTTGGAATGTGTGCCAAGCTGCTGCCTCCTTCTCCTCCCTATCCAGAAATCTCCCTTGCTCTCTTGCTCTCAATCTGCTCATGAAAGAATGAATGCCCTTTTCCTCCTTTCCCTCCTTTAATCTAACCCTAAGTGACTTTTGGGGAATCCCTAAATCCAATGGCTGAAATAGATTGAGATCTAAGGCTGAGATTAAATGCTCATTTAAATCTCACTTTCTATTTTTTAATTCACACCACTTTAATAAAGACCCACTTAGTCATTTATGTCCAAATTCACTTTTCCTTTCTAATTTTACATTGACTTTATTAAAGTCACTTTAAAATTAGACTTTAGTAACTTTATCACTTAAAGTCACTTTTAAATTAGATTTGACTTTATAAAATTCTAAAGTCACTTTAGGAGAAAAATTAAATTCTTTTGGACCCTTTTCCCTAGGCCAAAGATCAAAGCCTTAGGGAACCACCTGTCCTCCGATACCAAATTTCAACAAAATAAGTTGGAGGAGACAGAGAAAGTGAGAGGATCCAGCAGAACAAAAAGAGGGCCGAAGGACCAACAGGATAGCAGACAATCGAAGGGGAGAAGTAGCCAGCAGAGAACATAAGCTTGAACAAAAAAGTTGTTCTTTATGCAGAGCTTAGTGCAGCTAATAGTAGACTGACTAAAGTTGTATGAAGACATTATCAAAATTCATGAAGGGTACTAGACACTCTGTGTGGGCAGTATGAAGAATTGGGAAGACTACTTCATAAGAAGACTGATTGTCATTGATGTTGTAGCTTGGAGACTGCGGTGAAGCAATAATCCAACAGAACTCAGTAGAGAAGAGTTCTTAGAGAAGAACATCACTATCAAATGAACCCTGACAAGATTGGGTCAGAACACTTGAGGCTGGTGCCACAAAAGTAAGCAGGATTGCAGTCCTTGGGGCTGGTGCCTCAGAAGCAAGAAGGATTGGAGTCCTTGGGGTTGATGCCTCAGAAGTAAGAAGGATTGGATTCCTTAGGGTTGATCCCTCAAAAGTAGGAAGGATAGGTGTCCTTGGGACTGGTGTCTCAGGAAATGGAAGGATTGAAGTCCTTGGGATTTAGTGCTACTAAGTCCAAGATTGGTGTCTTGGTGAAATATAATTGGTGCTCTGGAGGTTGGAGCCTCACCAAAGTCTGAGTTGGAGCTTGGCAATTGATTGCAACCACTTTTATTGTATCTATTTTATTGCAAAGATTATATTAATAAAAGCATTTATTATTGTTGTTCATCTTGTGTTTTGAATATAGATTGTTTAACTGGGAAAAAAATAGTCAGGAAAAGAAATATTGATTCACCCCCCCCCCCCCTCAGTATTTCCAACAATTGGTATCAGAGCAGGTTCCTTCATTCAAAGCTTAACAGCTTGAAGGTTGACCTTTAGAACACAAATGGCGAAGTCAAGGAAGAAAGTCTCCAAACCTCCCAAGGGTGTGTCTCCCTCTACTAAGAAAATAGAAGACAATCAATTTGAGGAGGCTCCAAGGCTCAATGGGAACTTTAATATATGGGAAGAAAGAATGAGGAATTTCTTACGGACTCAAGGCATTCAAATCTAGAAATTAGTGATTGTTGATGGCAGGTTAGATGAAGAATCCAAGGAGTGCAATACAAAAGCAATAAAGGCAATCTCGAATGGGCTACCTGATTCTGTAAAGAACAATCTAGGAAAATGTTCATTAGCAAAGGGTATATGGGACAAACTTCATGACCTTCACTCAAAAGGAGCATTGAACATGACCATCACTCAAGAAGATGATGAAAATCTAGAAAGAAATCCAGAACTCATCATAGAAGCTGAACATGAGAATGATGATGTCAAGGCCAAAACAAACTTAGAAGATGAAGAGAATGAAAAAGATTTTGTAGAAGAACTCCTCGCTCAACTTATGACTGCCATGGAAGAGATTAACAATTTGAAAAATGAAAATGAGGAACTTAAGAAGACATCACTAGTTGGTAACCAAGATCAAACAAGGAAGAAAATTGACCTCATCAAGCTTCAAGTACAAGAAAGGGATGAAGAGTTTGCCAAGCTTAAGAAGGAATTTCATCAAAGCAAAAGAAAGCATCATGAAGAAGTCATATCCATGATAAATTAATTGAATAAAGGAAAGAAGCAGGAAGATACCTTGTCAAGTCAACTTGAACAAAGGCACAAGCGCTTGGACAAACTTGAAGAAGAGATTGGTCAGTACAAGGTAGAGGTCTCCTCTCTCAAGTCTCAACTACAAGAAGCAAGGAAACAAGCACAAGGAGCTGAAAAACAATGGAGAGCAGTCAAGAAAAGAATAAAGAAATATTCAAAATGAATTTAGATATCATCTCCCTTAAACTAGAAGCAGATGAAGCTACTCGTATCAAGGAAGAAGCTGAAAAATAACTTGCTAAGAAGAATAATGAGTGTGAAATATTGGAAGAAGAGATTGTCTTCCTCAGAACAAAGGTTGAAGGGATGAACAAAATCTTGAAGAGCTCTCAGGCCTTGGATGACATGCTCAGGTATCACAGATGTCCATTTGATAAATTAGGTCTCAGGTATGTAGGTGAATCCTCAAACAAGAATGAAAATGCTTCAAACAAAAGAGATGTGAAGAAGCCAAAAAGAAATGGTAACGCTCCCAGTTCCAGCAAAGGCAAGGAGAAAAATAAAGACTACAATAGAAGAAATCCTACTCCAAGAAGAAATATAGATGATGTCAAAGATGCTAGAGGCAATGGTTATCATCAAAGGATCTCAAGGCAGAAAGGCTTCAGAAATACATCAAGGAAACCACCATCTCGCAGGTACCAAAGTTCATTTTTTGGTTATTGTTATTCTTGTACAAACTTTGGTCACATGGCAAAAGACTATAAATCATATCCTAAAGATAGATGTTATGTTCACCAAGCATATCATAAAGATAGATATTATAGTCCCCAACATCTACAAGAAACAATTTTGCAGGAAGAAATCATGAATTCTTATTCATGAACAATGTAGAATGCTTCAAGTGTCACAACATTGGTCATATGGCACGTGACTGTAATTAACTTGGGATCTTATACAAGCTAGAACCATGAAAAAGAAGAAAGTTACACAAGTATGGAGAAGGAAGGAAATACAATCTGAAAATCCCTTGACCTCTCTAGCCAACACATATGTCATTGGCCTGAATTTTGACAATCTAAGCATTTTATGAGAAGACTCTGCCAAAAGGAGATGATGCATATAGTTAGGGGGAGCTTGTAATTCTTGATCATTATTGTTGACGCTATTAGTGAAAGGATCCTTATGAAATCCTTCTTGAACTATACTAGCAGTCATTCTTTGATAAAAATCATTTCTCAGGGGTACTCCATTGAAGCATATGATCCTATAACCATTCTTTGGATTGTTGTTAACGAAATAGGGCAAACAACCATGATGCTTTTATCATAGAAGTTTATGTCTTAACTCAAGAATTTAATGTGAGAACAGATAAATTATGGACACTGATGGAGGCAGTCTTCAAACAAACAGATACATCTGGAACAGAGTTTGAAGTAATAGCAGCTGGCAACATATAACAAAACTGAAGCATTGCATGAAGATGCAAATCAGCAGAATAAATTTAAAGGACAGTCACAGATTGGATATCTGAATATGTAGAGATATGTACAAGAACACAAGGAAAATATGGCTCATAGGAAGGAGAATGTTATGTAGTGTTATATACCTAGGGGGGTAGTATGGGGTATCGAGGGAGGTACCCAAGGTAATAATGTAATAATGTTATATACCTGGGGGGTAATATGGGGTACCGAGGGAGGTACCCAAGGTAATAATGTAATAATGGGATGGGCCATAGTAATAAATAAGGTGGTTAACCCATGTCATGTAAGGGACCACAAGTAGTTAATAATAATGTAATGGGCCCATGGTATTAGTTGATGGTATGAGTAAACCATGGTATTGATGCATGGTATTGTATGTATGAGGCCTATATAGAGGCTAGAGACTCCACATGGAGAGATATGAAGAGAAGTATTCTTGTATGATATGGCTTGTGGAGTATTCTCCTTCCTTAAGGAGTGAATGTATGGTGTTGCCCTACCTTAAGGGTTTGATAATAAAGAAGCATTTATATCTATTTCTATCTTGTTATTCTTGAGTTATTTCTATTATCATAATATCTTTGGGTTAGATCTACAACAAGTGGTATCAGAGCACTTTCTTGGGCACAAAAGTGGAATTTTTTTACTTTTTGCAGGATTTCAAGGGCAGCGAGTTTGCAGATCAGATCTGTACGTTTTGGTTCAAGATCTGAAAAATTTGATTGCAGATCTGTATTCCTTGTGAAAAATAACCGATTTCAAAAAAAAAATCGGTCGAATCAGAGTCCGGATGAAGGAGATATCGCTGATCTAAAAATCAGTAGGGTTGGAGACAATTTTTCGGGGAAGCAAATTTGCGGCGCAGATCTAGACCTCTTGGCACCATATCTGCACAATCTAATTGTAGATCTAGATTCTTTGTGAAAAAATACCCAAATTCAAAAAAAAAAATCAGTTGAATCGGAGTCCGGATGAGGGAGATATCGCTGATTTAAAATCGGCTCTTTTTGCAGAAATTTTAGGTGACGGCGGGAGAGTAGCAGCGCAGATCTGAAATTCCAGTGTCTGAATCAGGATTTCTATCACATGGGCAGATGCAGAATGGTTGTTCCATTTCCAAAAACAGGTTATAATAGCGATTCTGAGCAATATTGACTAAACTATGACAATTTCAAATTTTCGCCAAAGTTTTCTCAAAACCCTCTTCATGGCGGGTTACGGTTTTACAGGAAAAGATAATGGTCCTACTATTGAAGAATACATAAAAAAACAGAAATCATTATGGAAAACCAATTGGAAATGGTTTGTAGTGGAGCTATTTAGAGAGGAGGCAACCACATGGTGGGGATTACTTAACCAAAAGAAGTGTCTCAACCTGCCCGATGAAGAATTTGAAAAATTACTTTTGGAAAGATGGTCTCATGCCAGAAAACAAGATAAGGAGAAACAGGTGGGTCTATTTCCTACTGGTATATCCTTATTACAAGTTCAGGGATTAATTCAGAAAGAGAAGATCATTGTTTCTATCAATCCTAGTTGCAAGCATAATTTCATCAATGTTAATTTGGCAAACAAATTTCAAGTTCCAGCAAAACATATTGAAAATACACAGGTTGATGATAAGGATGTTCAAATTTATAAGAATTTGAAACTTTCTATGGATAAGTATGTGTTTCATGGTGATTTTTATGCTTCAGATATGGATAACATAGATGTTGTTTTGGGATACCCTTGGATGGAATCGATAGGTACTATCAATATTAATGTCCAAAAGAAATTCCTGAAGCTCTGGTATAAAAAGAAGAAAATTACATTACATGATATTTCCACTAATAAACAGATAGAGTCCAAGGAGGCTGAAGCAGAAGATGTTCCAGGGTCTGACATATCAGATGATGAGCAGTTGATGGTCGACAATCAGACACAAACAGAGGCTGAAGCAAAAAAGGTTACAGGTGCTGATACATCAGAGGAGAACTCAGTGGTTGAAGTCATATTGGAAAAGAAGACACCACAACAGGCACCTCAACAGGGTGAATTAAAGAAGACGACACCGTGGGTTAAAACTTCAACATATCATCACCCACATCACCCCGCAAGACAACCATCAAGATGGCAACCAGTTAGTCACAAGGAAAACAACCCCCACAAGATAGATAAGGAGAAGCGAAGAGCCACCTACTACACATCAACACAAAAGAGCTACCACGATCAACTTCCATCTCAAGCGAGCGAGGCACCAACGAGATCGAGGGTTCACCTTCCTCTTGGATGGCTAGATGCACGTGCATAGTATCAGTGGACTACTATTTTGAGTAGATCTTATTATTTGTGTTCTTCCCATGTTTCGGGACGAAACATGCTAAGGGGGGGGGAATGTTATATACCTAGGGGGATAATATGGGGTACCGAGGGAGGTACCCAAGGTAATAATGTAATAATGGGATGGGCCATAGTAATAAATAAGGTGGTTAACCCATGTCATGTAAGGGACCACAAGTAGTTAATAATAATGTAAGGGGCCCATGGTATTAGTTGATGGTATGAGGAAAACCATGGTAATGATGCATGGTATTGTATGTATGAGGCCTATATAGAGGCTAAAGACTCCACATGGAGAGACATGAAGAGAAATATTCTTGTATGAACAAGCATATGGCTTGTGGAGTGTTCTCCTTCCTTAAGGAGTGAATGTATGGTGTTGCCCTACCATAAGGGTTTGCTAATAAAGAAGTATTTCTATCTTATTTCTTGGGTTTATTTGCATAATCTTATATTTTCATATCAGATCTATAATATTTTTGGGTTAGATCTACAACAGATATGGAGTGTTTTGTGTGAAATATATGTCATATCTCTACTCTAACTTCTTTGAATTAATTTAGGATTAAAAATCCTCTCGTCTCTTTGTTATCTTTGTTGGCTCAGGGTTGTATGTTGTGCACTAGAAGGGATACAACAAATCCATTCATAGGAAGATTTGGATTTGATGTTGAATTGTGGGATTGCAAATTTCATATGTGATGGGGTGTCACGTAATGGTCCACTCTGGATTATTGTTGCTTAATATATGAAAATCAAGCTTCAGATGTCCCTATCTGTGACAAGCCAGAAAACTATCGATGCAAGATTTAAAAATCTCCAAATTGGTTAAGGTGTAGTAAAGTCTTTTTTTGTAATGGAGAAACAAGAAGTTTTTTTATTTTTAATCTTGTAAATTTGGGTTCATCACATTGTAACTCAAAGTAATCTTACTTTGAGGGGGGTAAATTTTTTTTTTTTACTTACCTTGTAATTTTTTTTGAGAAATTGACTAGAGACAAGTGCAAAGCTCAATCATTTTTCTCCTATTTCAATGACTATACGAGGGTCAAGGCCAAGCCTCGATAGATCATTTTTTGTAGTCTGTTTCATGTTGTGTTGCCCATCTTGACATTCTTTTCTGAGCCTGATTCTTGGTGTGAAAATTCCACACTACAATGTCAAAGTTGATTAATTTGTTTTCTGATTCTGAAAAATTTGAAGGCACAAAACCTTACAAAACATGGCAACACCTCATCGAAAGCACTCTCATTTATAATGAACTTTGGCATGATATCTGTGATGGTGATATTAAGCCAAATAAACCCACAGATGCAGTTGCACTAGCAAAATGGGAAGTTAATAATGCCAAAGCATTAACTCTTATTAAATCTTCTGTTAATAATGAAATGCATGTCCATAAAGCAAATGCTATAGATGCATGGTCTTCTTTGCGAATTTTTAAAGACTAGTTTGATACTCAGCCTAAATCAAAGAAAGTTGATCTATAATTAAATTTTTGCAACGAAAATTGACTGAAGGAGGTGATGTCCTTGAATACATCTACAGACTTAAGAATGTTAAGCAGGAAATCATTAACGCTAGTTTTCAAGCAGAACATGATATTTTTATGGTCACAATTTTAATTGTTGGACTTCCTTCTTCCTACACACATTTTTTGGAAACTCTACAATTAACTGGAAAGATAGAGAAGCTGAAGTTTGATGAGCTCTGCAAAATGTTGAGCCAACATGATAAAACCTTTGGGAAGAAAAAACAAAGTTGAAGATGTCATTTTCATAGAGACCGACACTAGTAAATCATCCACTGACAGTTCTAGAAGCAGAGGCAGAGGGAATTTCAATCGGAATCAAGTAGCACATAATGTACAAATTTTTGGTCGAAGCCAAAGCAGAGGAAACAACTTTAACAGTGGAAACATTTCCGGAAAGAGTAATTTTCAAGGCAGAGGTTATTTTCAAGGAAGGGGTTATTTTCAAGGAAGAGGAAATAATCAAGGTAGAGGACAACCTCAAGTCAGAAGTCAAAGTAGAGGCAGAGGGTAGTCTCCAGGAAGAGGAAGGGACTTAAGTCAAATTGTGTGCCACAGATGTAACAAAGTTGGACATTATGCTGAATATTGTCGAACTTCTCTTGATAAAATACCCAAGTTTCATTAGCACTCAAAACAATTTGCAAATGATCAAGATAATGATGGTTCAGAATATGTCTTTACATATGTGTTGCCATTACAACTTTCCTCCTATCTTAAAATCAATTATGAAGATGCTTGGATCTTGGATTCAGGATCATCTCAGCACATGACTTGTCGACGTGACTTCTTTTGGAATTTGCAAGATTGCCAACTTAATTCCATCTTTCTTGCAGATGATACAAAACATACTCTTATGGAAAAGGTGTAGTGTTTCACTCCCTGGAATTGGAGAAAAAATGGTTTCAAATGTATGGTATGTACCAACCTTTAAGAAGAATTTGTTATATTTCGTCATGATTCGACAAGAAGGACATCAGGTAATTATGGAAGATGGTTTCATTAAGATTAATTTAATCAAACAAAGCTTGCAAACTATGATGACAAGTTATGAAGATGGACAATTGTTAAGGATGAAAGGGACAATTATTCCAAGGAATTATGACTTTGCAGGGGAAGTGACTATAGGTATTTCACCTATAATATTGTGGCATGTAAGATATGGAGATCTAAATTTTGGCAGTCTCTCTCAACTACAAAAAAAAGGAATGGTTAAGGGACTTCCAACTTTCAAAAAGGAAAATGCAAAATGTGACGCTTGCATTTATGGAAAACAAAGTCGAGAAAGTTTTCAAACAAGTTCGTAGCATGCAAACAAGGTGTTGCAACTAGTTCATAGTGATAATTTTGGACCACTACAAACTTCATTCGGTGGTTGCAAATATTTCTCGCTATTCATTGATGATTTTAGTAGAATTACTTGGGTTTATTTCTTGAAGCAAAAGTCAGAAGCATTTGAGAAGTTTCAAATTTTTGGCCAACATGTTGAAAATGAAGGAAAAGATAGGCACTCTCAGGACAGATAATGACAGAGAATTCACTTCAAATGAATTCAAAACTTATTGCAATGATAATGGCATAAGAATACATGTTACAAATGTTTACATTCCACAGCAAAATGGAGTAGTAGAAAGAATGAATCACACCTTGTTAAGAATGGTGTGATCTATGTTAACTTTCAAAAAGTTAAGTCCAACATATTGGGTAGAAGCAATTCATACAACTGTCCACTTAAGAAACTGATCTCCAACTACTTCTTTAGATGAAATCACACCTTATGAAGCTTGGTTTAGTTTCAAACCTCGAGTTAAACATCTTATAGTTTTCGGTTCAGTATGTTATGCCTTAGTTCTGAAAGAAAGAAGAACTAAGCTTTACTCAAGATGTTTGAAATGCATAATGATTGGATATTCTAATGAGAATAAAGGGTACCATCTTTTGACCAATGGAAAATTTATTGTGAGTAGGGATGTAATTTTTTATGAAACAAAGAGTAGGAGTGCTAAAGAAATCGAAAGTATTCTTCAAAAGTTAGAAACTAAAGGCAATCAAATAAAAGGAAATATGCAAAGTCAGCCAAATTCACCAAATTGGTATGAACTTTATTTTCTTTCATCTCAAGATGATTCATCCAGTCCATCTACTTCAACAACACCATCTGGATCTTCTAGCAGTTCATGCACATCTCTAACTAGCATCATTTCTTCAGACAATGATTCTCCACCTCCAGAATATTACTGATTGATGAACATCAGTTTACATTAATCCTCTTTACAATGATGGTGACTTTTCAGAATCTCAAACAAGTGAGCATCAACTACCAAAATGGGTAGTTCAACTTTTGAAAGATGTAAGGCCTCATGAGAAGAATAAAACAGGAACAAGGAAGCCACATGGAAGTGAAGGAAATTTTGCCTTGATAGTAAATGATTTTACTGAACCTTCCACATAAAATGAAGCAATAAAACATAAAGAATGACAACAAGCTATGATTAAAGAATATCGAGTAGTAATTGATAACAACACTTGGAAACTTGTTGATTGTCCTCAAAATGTTAAACCCATATGATGCAAATGGGTTTATAGAATTAAGTACAACCAAAAGGGATAACTTTAAAAGTATAAAGCAAGACTTGTGGCTAAGGTTTTGCGTGGCAGGAAGGCATTGATTATGAGGAAACTTTTGCTCCTACAACTAAATAGAACACCATCTAATTAACACTTGCATTGGCCACTCAGAAAGGATGGAAAGTTCATCAAATGGATGTAAAAAATGTTTTTCTCAACGAGAATTTACAGGAAGAAGTATATATGACACAAACACCAGGTTTTGAAATTGAGGGAAGGAACATAAAGTCTGCAAATTGATCAAGGCTTTATATGGGTTAAAACAAGCTCCCCGAGCTTGGTATGCAAAAATGGATGAATACCTTAGGAATGTTTGTTTATAACAACGTGAATTCGATGATACTTTGTATGTGCGACAACAGGGTAAATAATTGGTGATTATTTTTATGTATGTAGATGATTTGATCGTTACTGGAAACAATGATGATCATATTGCATAGGTGAAAATGGATTTACATGTAGGTTTTAAGATGTCGGATTTGGGATTACTTCACTACTATCTTGGAGTTGAAGTCATCCAATGTCCAAATCATATTTTCATTTCTCAGAGTAATTATGCAGCATAGGTTCTTCAACGATTCAGAATGCAAGATTGAAATTCCATACTTACCCCCATGGAGAAAAATTTGAAGGGGGGGCGGGGGGGGAATGGTGGACAACACTACTTATAGGCAGTTGATTGGCAGCTTGATTTATTTGACAAACACTCGACCTGATATATCTTTTGTAGTCAGTATTATTTCATGTTTTATGCAGGAACCACGAGAAATCCACTGGAATGTCACCAAAATAGTTCTTTGATATATCCAAGGAACAAAATATTTTGGTCTTCTTTACACAAAGACTAAAAACTTTGTACTTGGTGGATTTTTAGATTCTGACTTTGCTGGAAGTATTGATGATTGAACATCAACATCAGGTTATTTAATGAGCATGGGGTCAGCAACAGTGTCTTGGAGTTGTAAGAAATAAGCTAGAACGACCACTTCTTTAGCAAAAGAAGAGTACATTTTAGCATGGGAAGTAGCATGTGAAACTGTTTGGTTGCGTAGAATTTCGCAGGACTTGGGCATTTCTCAGGCAGAAGCTATGTCATTATTCATTGAAAAATGGTCAGCCATTAAGCTTGCTAAGAACCCAATTTTTCATTCAAAGACAAAGCATGTGGACACCAAGTATCATCATATTAGATCTCTCATTACCAAGGATGTCTTGAAGCCAATTTATTGTCCTTTACAAGATCATATCTCTGACATTTTCATGAAACCTCTTGGCAAAATAAAATTTACTAAGTTCAAGGATGAAATTGGTATATTTTGTGATGTATCTTTGGATCATAGTGGGGAAATGTTAGATGATCCACTCTCCACATAATCATAGGTTAGCTACACTATAATCTTTCTCACAACTGACCACCCCCAAGTCAAATCCAAGGTCTAAGGGTAAATACTTGCATAGGGAAGAAAGTTCACACAAATTCGTTCATCATGAATTTAGGATATGGATTCCACTTCTTCAATGCCCCACCATCTCAATAGCCAAAACTCAGTGGCCCATTTCATCATTAAGATTCACATATAATCCATGGGTTTAGACAAATATCCCGCTGGTTACAAGGAGTATTCACACAGATGGTTCCCCAGATCATACGGAATAGGCTATCAAAACATTAAAAATGCACCTGAGAATAGTGAAAATATAACTCAACCCAAGTTGATTACTTCAAACGTCCCAACATCTTGTGTTTTCTATTCTTGATGTCGCTCCTCTTGTGCCTAAGATTCTTATGGCCCTATACTCTTGAGTTCTACTTTCCCTTATATATATATATATATATATACACATATATATATATATATATATACATAGATATATATATATATATATATAATATATATATATATATTATATATATATATATATATATTATATATATATATACATATATATATATATATATATATCTATACATATATATATATATATACATATATACATATATATATATATATATATATATACATATATATATATATATACATATATATAGATATATACATATATATATATATATATATATATTATATATATATATATATATATATATATATGTTGTGTGTGTGTGTGTGTGTGTGTTTCTTTGATATGTTTCTATCGTTTGTCACTTCTTTCCATGTCATGGAATTTCCCATAAGAATGGAAACCCCCAACTCCACCTCACCATTACATTATAAATTTCTAGTGGTGGAGTGTTTTGTCATTCTGACTCACCCACTCCTTCACCTATGTAATAGTTGATGTTGAGATTTACTAATTTTTTGTTTAGATCTAATCACATTCAATAATTGTTTGTCATATAATTTACCCTCAAGTGTTCAAACAACGTTGTTATTATGTTAGCTAGTATAGGTCATGGTCATTCAAGCAAGGCAAGTTTCCAGGTAGGCATTAGGCATAAGTAGGTGAGAAAGAAAGTTTCATCCTCAAACCAAGGATCTGTAAGGTTGTCCAACCTTTAGTTGTTAATTAAATAATAATAATAATAATAACAACAATATGCTAAATCAAAGTTCCAACCATTCATGGTCCTCCCATGTTGGCATTATCATCACAATCATTATCATAATAACTAAGGGTAGTACAAGGGTGTTACAAACACCATCCCCTTAAAGGAGCACTATCCTTGATGTTTTGCAAAATAGAGGATGTCCACCAAAGGCCAATCTCCATCTTTACAACTCTTTATCTCAACAATATTTTCCATTTATTGATTGTTCAATTTTGGTTATGTTGTTCACTATCTCCAAGAATCCTTTCTATAACAATTTCAACTTATTATTGCCTAGAACATACCCAAAATATGCTTGATTTCTCTAAGTATGTTCATGAACATTTAAAACCAATTTTATTTGGTGTTATATTCCTTTAAGTTACACACCTTCCAAGTTCAAGCATCCCCTTCTCTTCTTCATAGTCCCTCAGGCGACCCATCCCTTGGAAAGGATTCCTCTCATAGGAAGAGTCTTTGTAGCCAAGACATTTCGCAGCATTGCTTCAATAAACACAACCATATTATTCATGGAATCTCATTATGGAAATCAATGAATATCGTAGGTTTCCAACACCATTTTAATGGCGTAGTTATTAAGGTCTTCCACTCCATTAAGTTTTTATTATGCATTTTGATATTACTACGTTGACACTTTTTTTCTTGTAGTCAGCCTCATATATTGAAGCTAAATTGTTTAGTAGTTCACCTAATTCAATAACAAGCGAATATTATGAAATTAATCATAGAAACTTTAAAACATGTCAAATTATAACTTAAATAGAAATTTCTTTATATCAATAATTGATAATTATCTTTGTGGCTTCCTCTTGCCTCTACATTAAGTCATTCATCAATCAAAGGAAGCACTCAGTGTTGTATATGCTCCATGTTGAGTTCAAATTTAGCTCATTGTGACTCTCATATCTCACTAAGAGGTGGTTATACTACTCCATGTTGAGTTCAAATCCAACTCATTGTGCCCTTTTTCTCTCCCTAAGTGGTGGTTACACTATCCCATCCTAAGTTAAAATCCAACTCATTGTGGCTCTGAATTCTCCCTTACTAGCGGTTATACTTCTCTGCGTAATCTTTTTGTGTAGGTCCAAATAAGCCTCCCCCTCTCACTTGCCTCCTAGTGAATGTGGGATATACCATCCATGTAGTCTTTTGTCGAGAAGAATAATATTTACCACCACACCACCATATCACAGCATACTCACACCTCCATTAAGATATATGTCATTGTTCGACAAGTATATAAATGACTAGCTAGCACTTCGGTGGTTATATTAGTCAAATTATATGTCCTAAGTGGTTTCTTAGCTCAACCCAATACTCAATGGCATATATAACTCATGCTTTTTCCAAGGAATCTAGTTGGTTGCTAGTATATTCGTTGATACAAAAATTATCAATTTCTTGTCAGAAACTAATCCAAGATCTTTTGCTTATATATATTAACGAATTACATGCATAAATTGTAGCTTAAACATAGAAAGCTAATGTTCACATGAGAGAAGAGGAGAAACACATAAAGTATGAAAGAAGACAAGAAATTGGATAACCGAGTTCATCTGATTTGGACTATGTCTCCGGGCCCTACTTGATCAATGGGGAGGCCTTCATTCATTAAGTGGCATGAGAAAGAAGAGTAAAATCATCATTTACAAAATGGAGTCTTATACATACATACTGAAAAATGTTCGAAAAATGCAGAACCCTGCTGAAGAAATGAACATCACCATTGTGTTCATGGCGTCAAGAAATGTAGAAACCATATGAAATTTGTCAAAATCTGACAAAATGAAAATCTACCCCCTGGAGAAATTTCTCAGATCATGGTTCCTCCCTCTCTCTACAGTGCTCATGGTTATGCCACCTGCAAATGAAATTTCATCGAACTGCATGCACGCTCCTCTGCTCCCTGGGTGCACTGATGACTAAGTTTGAAATATAAAAAGGGCTGGTGGACTTTTCAAAATCTCCATTGGGAAGAGTGGTTATAGATCCATTTGTTGTGGAGGAGGTCAGCGTTATGAAACTAGCTCACAAAAAGATAGAAAAGATAGTTGAACTCCTTAGGATTCAGCCTCTTCGAGGGGGCAACCTCCTTTACATTACACAAATGAACAATTCTTGGATGATACAAATGACAAAACCTCCTTTCTATATATAGGAGTCTAAGGGGTCACAATATAACCAAGCCAACCTAATAATAATAATATAAAGGCATAAATATAACAATAGAGGGATTCTATGGGGCACAGTAATAACAATATGGGGACAATAGGGGCACAACAATATTAATAAGGGATACAACTACAATAGTAATGGGGCATCACTAGTATTATAGGGACCTAACATGCCCCTCTCCTTCAAAAATGTGTTGTCCTCAACGCTTGAGTAGTTCTGGATGCTTCTGTATAAAATTCTCATCCTCCCATGTGGAATCTTCAGTGGATAACTTCTTCCACTTGATAAGATACTCTGAAATTGCTCGATTTCGTAGTTGTCGAGTTCTTGTTTCTATGACTGCTTCTGGTTCCAATATAATTTTTCCTTCCACGTCAAGTTCTGGAAATATTGTTTGAGCTGGGATCTTGACACCTATAACCTTCTTTAAACATGAAACATGGAAAACGGGGTGCACTCAAGAAGCTGCAAGAAGCTCCAATTTGTATACCATAGTACTAATCTTTTGCAACACCTTGTATGGACCATAATACTTTGGTGACAATTTATTATCCTTGTTAGCTTGCTTGAGGAACATTTTTTTATTTGGTTGTAGCCGTAGGAATACCCAATCACCTACATCAAAACTTTTTTCGCTGCGATGTTGATCTGCCTGTTGTTTCATTCTATTCTGCGCCCACACGAGGTTATCCTTTAAGAGTTTGAGAACTTCTTGTTGATGCTCGATGTGATGTTCCACTGCTTTAACCTTAAAATTTTCTCTTAAACATGAAGTGATGGATGGTGGACGATATCCATAAAGTGCCATTAATTGGGTCATTTTTGTTGCAGTATGGAAGGAAGTGTTATATCACCATTCAGCTAGAGGCAACCATTTGACCCATTATGTCTATTTATTAGATACAAATCAATGAAGATATATTTCCAAACATTTGTTTACTATATCCGTTTTCCCATTAGATTGAGGACGATAAGATGAGCTATGAGCTAACTGAGTACCAAGACAAGAGAACAATTCTATCCAAAAATTTCCAGTAAAAATGGATCTCTGTCACTTACAATAATCTTTGGGTTTACATGTAGCTTTTGAATTGTCTCCATAAATGCCATAGAAATTGTACTGGCTTTAAATGGATGTGATAATGCACAAAAGTGTGCATACTTGGTAAGTCTATCAACTACCACCGTGATGAAACTCTTTCCCTCAGACTTGGGTAGACCTATGATAAAATCCATTGAAACCTCCTCCCAACGTTGGCATGGAATGGATAAAGGTTGTAATAGACCTGGTGTCTTAATTGTTTCGACTTTATTTTGTTGGCATACCAAACATTCCGCCGCAAACTTTTGAATATCTGATTTAAGGCCATCCCAAAAAAATTCCTTCTTAACCCTGTGGTAAGTTTTTAAAATCATGAGTGCCCTCCTAAGGGAGAAGCATGCAATTCCAGAAGAATCTTTTGTTTGAGTTTGGAATTCTTATAGAGGTATAAGAAATCTTTGTACCATAACGAATTATTTTTCCAGCTAAATGTATCAGATGTACTGGAATCTTGTTGTAACTTTCGAATAAGTTCCCACACTTCTTTTTCCTTCTTCCATTCCTCCCTTGCTTCGTTTATCCAATCTAGTTGGATAATAGAAATGGCACACAACAATGCTTCCACATTCTCATCCTTTCTTGAGAGTGCATCTGCCACAACATTTTTCTTCCCTTTTTTGTATATGATTTCAAAGTCATAATCCAACATCTTTGTGACCCATTTGGGTTGTCCTTCAGAGGAAAATCTTTGTTCTAAAAAGTATTTAAGGCTATCATGATCTGCTTTTACCTTGAAGTGTCTTCCCATTAGGTAGGGTCGCCATTTCATAAGTGCAGGTAGTATTGCCAACATTTCCTTCTCATAAATAGCTTTGTGTGAATACTTTACCTTGATTGGATGACTTTCGAAAGCAATGGGTCTTTCATCTTGCATTAAAACAACACCAATTCCATTTATGGAAGCATCACATTCCACAATGAATGTTTTTGTGAAGTATGGTGTAGCTAAGACTGGTGCTTGGCACATTGTCTCTTTAAGATGTTTGAAGGCCTTTGTTGCTTCCAGAGTCCATGAAAATGTATCTTTCTTCAACAATGTTGTTAGAGGTGCTGTTATTTTCCCATAATTCTTAACAAACTTGTGATATTACCTTGTCAACCCAAGAAATCCTCGCAAATGCTTTATGGATGTGGGGATTTCCCATTATTTAATTTCGCTAGGGTCTACCTTAACTCCTTCATGAGATACAATATGACCCAGATATTCCACTTGTTGTACTCCAAAGAAACATTTGGATATTTTTGCATATAATTGTTTCTCCTCCAATAGTTGTAGCACCCTGTCAATGTGTTGAACATGATCCTTCCAAGACTTGTTGTAGATTAGTATATCATCAAAAAATACTAACAAAAATTTTCTAAGGAAGGGTTTGAAAATGGAATTCATCAAACCCTGAAATGTAGAAGGTACCTTGCTAAGGCCAAAAGGCATGACCAAAAACTCATAGTGACCCTCATGAGTTCTAATTGTTGTTTTCAGAATGTCTTGAGTCTTCATTCTAATTGATGATATCTTGAATGAGGATCTAACTTGGTGAAGTAAATTGATCCATGCAATTCATCCAATAATTCATCAATGACATGAATGAGAAACTTATCTTTAATAGTGAGCTTGTTGAGCTCCCTATAATCTAGACACATGCACCATGATCCATCCTTCTAGTGCACCAATACTGCTGGAGTAGAGAAAGAACTTTGGCTAGGTTGAATTATAAAAGCCTCAATCATTTCTGCAACCATACGTTCAATTTCACTCTTTTGGGCGTAGGGACATCTATATGGCCTGACGTTTGGAGGAACACTTCCTGGAATCAAATGAATAGCATGATCATGATCACAAATAGGTGGGAGACCTTTTGGAGTCTCAAATACCTTGAAATGATTGTCCAAGACTTTTTGGAGATCTGGAGAAATAGATGATTTCGATGTGGAAACATCTAGCGAACATAATTGTGCAATTACATCTCGTTGTTCCTTTTTTAGAAGATTTTTCATATCGTTAGAGCTTATATCTTTCCTGGTTTCCCTGGAATACCCCTTAATTCAACTTCCTTTCCTTCAACATAAAATTTCATGAAAAGTTCTTGAAAACTAAAAGCTATTGCACCCAAGGATTGTAGCCATTAGACTCCTAGTACAACATCAGCACCTCCCATTGGAATGGAAAGCATTGGGCTATTCAATACATATTCTCCCATGGATAGCTTGATATTATGGCACTTTCGAGAGCAATTTATTATTCCTCCATTTTCAACCATCACTTGACACTCTAGTGCTAGATATAGGAAGAAATTCAATTCTTTTGTTATCTTACAATGAATAAAATTGTGGGTACTTCCTGAATCAATCAAGACTATTACCTTTTTCTTCTTGATATGTCCTTCTATCTTGATGGTTTGAGGAGTGGTAATTCTAGTCAATGCATTACAAGATATGGTCGGATTCATTTCTTCTTTATCTAGGCTTTGTTCCTGGAGTATATCCTCTTCTTTTGACCTTTCTTGTTCTTTTTCTTCTTCCTCTTCACAATCTATGTAGAATAATTTCTTCTTAGCACACTTATGGCCTTTAGTGTATTTGCTATTACAACTATAACAAAGCCCTTTTTCTCTTTTTTCTTCCAATCGTTGTGGTGTCAACCTTATAGGTTGTGGAAGGCTAGGGGTAACAACACTTCCATATTTATAGTTGTGAGTGCTAGGCTTCTTGGTTGCCATAATTTTGCTTTTCATTTTTCTTGCTAACCTAAATGCCTTCTCTAATGAATTAGGTTCCCAAAGGCGAACATCATGTTGGATATTATCCTTTAAAGTCCCCATGAACACATAAATCCTATGCCCTTCTAGAATACTTTTTACCCTTATGTTCAATTTTTGGAACTTCTCAATGTGCTCCATCATTGAACCCTTTTGTTTGAGACCTATAAATTGGCTAAAAAAAGTGTTGTTTTTTGTATCCTCATAATGTTCTGTCATTTCTTCCATAAAAATTACCCAAGTGATAATTTGTTTATGAGACCAAAGCCATTGATACCATAAAAACTGATTTGGTTCCAAATATAAAGTTGTAATACGTACCTTTTGTTTGTTTTTCACATTATTGAGATCGAATAATTGCTCCATCTGTAGTATCCATGTTGTGGGATCATTGCCATCAAACTTCCTCATATCGATTTTTGGAATATGGTGGGTCTTCAATCCAACATTAGAGTCTATGAAATCATGATTAACATTTCTTTTGTTCTCATCATGAGTTTCCTTTACTACCCTTCCACCATTAGTGACCATTTCTTGTAGCAACTTATTCAAATTTATCTTCAATTCTTCCATCTTATCATCCATGCCATCCATTTTAGCGCCCATGCCATTCATCTTAGCTTCCATGCCATCCATATTAGCTTCTATGCCTTTCTTTAAAAGATCCATATTATCTTCTACAGATTTCTTTAAACCATCAATCTTAGCTTCTACATCTTTCTTTAAACCATCCATATTAGGTTCTGTTACTTTTTGTGCAAGTGACGTTTGTTGAACTTGGTCTCGTAATTTTGATATATCATGTTGCATTTCTTCCTCTTATTCATGAGTCATGCTAGAACTTTCAAGTTGCTTACTAGGCGTTTGCATTTTATTTCCTTGGGGCATCAATTACTGATAATAATGCTTAACTATGCCCTTTGAATTCCTTCAAACTAATTTTTCAAACCAAGCTTATGCAAAAATTTAAAAAAAACTACACGCCTTTTTTCACTTTGTAGGAGCTCAATATTGAATCTGATGTATCTCTGTAATGTTGGATCAACTAGTTCTAAAATTGTGACCTACATTAGCCTTTTGTGTCCTCTTTCCAATGCCACCAGTATAATCGAATTTAGATTCTCCAAGGTAGAGTTATGCAAAATCTCCCAAGATGACCTGATTATAGACCTTTCTAGAAGAGTGAACTTGTATGAAGTGCCATGTGTCACTGTTTTGACCTTAGTATCTGAAACATATACAGAAGAAATTACAGTCCATCCTCTTTCTGTAAGTTCTTATGAAATTTCAATCTGATGGCCAAAACAAACGTTATGATGATTTTTGCAAGGTCACCTATTTGCAATGTAATTCAACAGTCTACAAAAAGGCCAACATCCTTAGATAATATCTCCACAAATATAGTGCTAAAAGCTCTAAAATTTGGACCCGAGGTTCAGCGCAATTTCTTCTCAAATGAGTTTTCTTTTTCACTTCTGAAACATCATAGAAAGAAATTTATAGCGAAAATGCCACGATGACCTATTTGGAGCAGAGAAACCCTAGAATCCAAAGCTCTGATAACAAGTGTTGTGAAACCAGCTCACAAAAAGATAGAAAAGATAGTTGAATGCCTTAGAATTCAGCGTCTTCGAGGGGGCAACCTCCTTTAAATTACACAAATGAAGAATTCTTGGATGATACAAATGACAAAACCTCCTTTCATATATAAGAGTCTAAGGGGCCACAATATAACCAAGCTGACCTAACAATAATAATATAAAGGCACAAAAATAACAATAGAGGGATTCTATGGGGCAGAGTGATTATAATATGGGGATAATAGGGGCACAACAATATTAATAAGGGATACAACTACAATAGTAATGGGGGCATCACTAATATTATAGGGACCTAATAGTCGGGTGGTCAAACCCCTCCCCCTCCCATTTTACATAACCGAATTAATTTTTGGACGGGAGGTCGGGCTGGACCCATCCACCTTACCTGTCGCCTTGCTCTATGGTGGCCATACATTCCACGGGCGGTTTATTTTAATGGTGATGTGGTTGGGTCTGTGCCTTAAGGGCCTACCCACCACCTAATCTTCCATGCAATGGTGTTTTTCCGAATATCGGGAGAGGGGCCGGGGGTAGTGGCCTGCCCCTCCATAATATATATGTGACAAGGATTGGGGTGGTGGGGTTGATGGCTCACCACCCCGTTTTTTTAAATAATTTTTTTTATAAAACAATATGGCTATTTTGAAAATTCAAAATTTGGACCGAAAGAGACATTTTAACGAGGCGACAATTTCACCCAGAAGTCGGCCGGAGTTGGCTAGATTTCGTCCACCAGAAAACTTCCAGATTGTGTCTCCATTAAGCATGTCGAGTCAGTAAAAGTCAACCAAAACTTTGTCTTCCTCTATCTTCATCACCCAGACTCAGATTGGAGTGTCATTCACACTGTTGGAATAAAGGTGATGAGCACTTCTATCTGATGTCAAGTTAACCGACTTTCCACCACTTCGAATTTTTGAGCCTTTTCCATGCCACTAGTGTCTGGAGATCCACTTGGATCAATCCTCTCCATTGAGGAGCTTTTGGACTGCCAAAAGCTTTCTTGGTCAATTGATAAGTGAGGGAATTGTTCCCTCTCTCTTTATTTTTCCATCCATTTTTCCTTGCTAGGGTGCATCCTTTTGAAACCAACTCGAAGGTATTCCACATTTCCCTGTTGTGAAGTCTTCGTTCTTCTATCAAGAATGATATCTTCAGGTAGCTAATCTAGGTACTCTGGTGGAAAGTCATCAACTGTAGGAATTTTGCCCATCTCTTTAGTGTCGATAATCAATGGTGGCTGATACAACTTTAAGTTTTCCACATCACTATGGAGTATATTTGCATATATGTCAGCAAATCGAGACGAAAGGCATTGTTTCCAATATTATCCAAGATGGTGAATGGACCATACCAGATTGGTCACACATTCTTCCCTTCTCCCTTCATCTTTTCCTTGCTGATATGGAACCATACTTTGTTGCCCACTTGAAATTGATGGTTGAATCAATGTTTGTCATGTTGAGCCTTGTCAGGCTTGAATTTTCTCCAACTGCTCCTGTACTACTTCGTGAATCAACTAGATCCACTAAATGAATCGTTGTGTGTTGTCCTTTTCATCATGTCCACTGGAGTCATCCTCCCTTCAAAAGACCATATCAAAATGATATTTTGGTAGGTATCCAAAACATGTCTCAAATGGTGAACAATGCGTAGATGAGTGCACTGCTCGATTGTAGGAATGTTGCACATATGGAAGAGGCTCATATCACAACTTAGGATGTTTCCCACAATATCCTTGAAACAAGTGTACCACGGTGTGGTTGATAACCTATGTTTGTCTGTCAGTATATGAGTGAAATGTCATGCTTATTTTCAACTTGGTCTCCATCATCTTCCACAAGTTGGTCCAAAACTCTTCAGGAAAGCGAGAGTCCCAATCTGACACAATTGATGTGGGAATCCCAAAATGGACCCAAACATGCCAAAGGAAAAGATAAGCAGTCTGCTCTGTAGTGATCTAGTTTTTACAAGGCATTAAAATACACATCTTACTAAAATTGTCAACGACGACATACAAATAGTCATGACGTTTTCTAGACAAGGACAAATCTCCTACAAAATTCATCAACACACTTTCCCATGGATTACTTGGAATAGTCAGTGGTGTGTAGGGCCCGAGTTTTCTATTAGAGGGCTTTGAAACAAAACACATCACACATCCCTTTACATAGTAAGTCACAATGTTCTTCATATGAGGCCAAAAACAAAATCTTTGTACATGGCACAAAGTTTTTTCAACACCAAAATGACCAGACACAAGGGAGGTGTGGACCTCCTTGATTAAATGTACCCTTTCTCTTGTGGGTATGCACAATTTACCAAGGTGATACAACATTTTACCCTACAAGTGATAGTTGTCCACCTATGAACCATGGGTTAGTTTTTCATAAATCTCCTTAAAGTCTCCACCGTTAGCATAATGTTCAGCATAACTTTCAAAAGATAATGAAGCATTATGCAAGATAGTAGAAGCATAAATAGGAGGGCGAGATAGCATAGTGACCACTTTGTTGCTAGTTCCCTTTTTATACTTTATTACTAGATGAAATTGCTGAAGAAAACCCACAACTTCAAATGATGAGATTGCTGCAACTTGGTTTGTGACTGAAGATACTGCAAGGGCTGATGATCTATATGGATGATGGTCTCCTTGCCGATCAAGTAGTGTTTCCACTTTCTCACACTCTAGACCAAGGCATATAACTCCTTTTCATAAGTGGGATAGTTTATCACAACCTGAGATAACTTCTTTGAATGGTAACATATTGACTTCTTTTGTTGCATCAGTACAATTCCCATGGCATATCTGCTAGCATCTGCCTCAATCTCGAATGGCTGTTGGAGATCTGGTAAGGCCAAGACTGGTGCGGTGTTGATATTTTCTTTCAATGTTTCAAAGGAATTTTGTTGCTTTCATCCCCATTAAATGATTTGACTTACACTTGTCAATGTGTGTAAAGGTGCTACAATAATAGAGAAATTGGCAATAAATCTCCTCCAATATAACACTGCACCCAAAAAGTTGCAAACCTCAGTTACACTAGTAGGCTTAGGCCAATTTACAATTGCTTCAAATTTAGAAGGATCAATTTTTAGCTAACCATGACCAACAATATGATATAGCTAAACCAAAGAGGTTTTCCCAAACTCACACTTTGACAATTTTACATAGAGTTTTTCTTTTTCCAATACATCAAGCACTTTCTTCACATGGCATACATGTTCATTCCAACTTTTGCTAAAGACAAGAATATCATATAGATATACAAGAACAAATTCATCAATGAAAGGCCTAAAGATATCATTCATGACCCTCATGAAAGTGGTTGGAGCATTGCAAAATTCAAATGGCATCACCATCCATTTGAACAACCCCTGTTTCGTCTTGAAGGTAGTTTTCCACACATCCTTCTTTGCAATTTGGACCTGGTGATAACCACTACGCAAATCCAATTTGGTGAAATAGATAAAATTCTTTAATTCATATATTAAGTCATCAATGTGGGGAAGAGGGTAACGATTTTTCACTGTTATTTTGTTTAGTGCTCAATAATCGACGCACATCCTCCATGTGTCATATTTCTTCGGCACTAAGATAATCAATGAGCTGCATGGAGAAGTGCTCGGTCTGATGACCGCTTGGTTCAATAGTTGCTACACCTACTTTCGGATCTCCTCCATCTCAATGGTTGACATCCTGTACATGCCAATATTTGGTAAAGGAACGTCATGCTATAAATGGATCTCATGTTGGATTTCCCTCTTCAGAGGTAATCCCCTTGGTTCCTGAAATATCTAATCATAGTTAGAAATTAATTCACATAATTCCTTTTTATGAACATGATCACAACCATAGAAAGCATCGGATAATTCTGCATCTTTCCCCTTACAACCATAAGCATGCAAACCTTACTAGAATTCACCAACCTCTTCATTTTTCCTGCACTTACAAGGCTGGCATTGATTTTAGTTTGATGAGCCCTTACCATATATTATACCCCATATTTTTTGATTTGATATTTGTTTTCATGATGGAAGAAGATTTCCTTTCTATCATATAGATATGGACTGCCTAACACCATGGCATATATATCCAACGGTATCACATTAAGTTTTACCTCATACACTAACTTAGAATTGATCACAAATTTAAACTTGCACTACTTAGTTACATTCAATTTTGCTTTATCATGTATCCATCCAAGTGGGTATTGTTTTGGATGTCGTTTCATTTCTAAGCCTAGCTTCTTTACCGAGGATTCTGAAATTAGATTTTCCTAGGATCCAGTATGAAATAGAGTTTCCACTCTTGTATGATTTATGATAACTCTAATATGAAATAGCTCAATTCTTTTTCGTTCATTAGGAAGGGACTCGTCTATTGAACTAATTACTTCATGTGATTCATAATTAACATGAGGTGTAAGAGTACCTTTTGTTCCTGTTGTTGTGACCAATGCTTCATCTCCGGAATCAGATCTAAGATCTTACTTCATAGTTGCCACTATCTTCTGCTTGCCTTTTCCTCCATACTTCTTTGGTCTCTTTTCTGGGTACAATTTCCAAAAATGATTGTCGTCATGTCCTTCCTTTTTGCAGTGAGTGCAATAATGCCTTTCTCCTTCATCTTTCTTGGTTGATGTCATCCTCTTCCCCTTTCCTTTTTCTTTCACTTTGGGTTTTCCATATGGAGGTTTGAAAGGTGGTTTCTTGAAATGATCATCTCTTTCATGCTTTCCCATGTTCTCAAGATGGACGACCTATACATTGGTCGAGTCTATAGTAGTTGGGTCAAACAATAATAATGAATGTCTAAGGTAACTATGTAATGATCCAATATACTTAGTTACTACTTCAGGTGAGTCAAGTGTAATGCCCAAATTAAGCGCTTGTTTTCTAAACTCCTCTGTAAAGCTTTGAAAATATTGACCTTTGCCTTTCCTTAAGTTTTTCCAATCGATTAAGGATTTTTTCTTATAACACAAGGGATTAAATTGTTCCTTTAATGAAGAAATAAAACTAAGCCATGAGGAAAGAAGATTACACACACTCTTACTGCTTCACAATTTTCTCTCCCACCAGATGAGAGTGGTGCTACTCAGCCGAAGAGAGGCAAGTTGAATCTTTGCCTCGTCCTCTTCGATCTATTGAATCCTGCAGCAGATTTCAATCTCCTTAACCTAGTTATTAAGATTTTATGCATTACTTTCACCATTAAACATGGGAAGATAAAATTTGACATCTAATTTAAAGAAAGGTTTCTAGATGCATCCCTTGAATTTCTATGATGATGGTGATGAGAGGAAGAAGAACTTTCACTTATGGAAGGAGAAGGAGGAGTTTCTTCTTTTCCATTTCCATGCACTAAACCTTGTTCTTCTGCCTTTTTCCCTTCTTCTTTCTCCAACCTTGAAGGCAACTAACTGAAATTTTTTGTCATTGCATAGAAGGTTTCGCAGAAATAGAGTTCCTCTTCATAATGAGCCTCTTCATCTACCATGTTTCTCCTTCGATGTGCACGCCCTACTTCGGGATAGAAAGACTTTAGTTTCCCTTGGCCTCTTTGGGGCCTGTTTCTTGCTAACATACAAACATGCAATTCACATCTACAAAGACTTGCTTTGATACCACTTGATCCAAGATCTTTTGCTTATAGATGTATTAAATAGTGACATGGATAAACTGTAGCTTAAACATAGAAATTTAATGTGCACATGAGAGAAGAGGAGAAACACATAAAGCATGAAAGAAGATAAGAAACTTGATAATGGAGTTCATCCGATTTGGGCTATGTCTTCAGGCCCCACTCAATCAATGGGGAGGCCTTCATTCATTAAGTAGAATGAGAAAGAAGAGTACAATCATCATTCACAAAAAGGAGTTTGATACCTCCATAGTGAAAAATGGCTGAAAAATGCAGAACTCGGTTGGAGAAATGGATAGCGCCATTGTGTTTGTGGCATCGACAAATTGTTGAAACCATATAAAATTTGTCAAAATATGACAAAGTGAAAATATGGTCCCTGGAGAAATTGCTCAGATCATGATTCCACCCCTCTCTATGCATTGCTCATGGTTCCGCCACCTGCAAATGAACTTGCCTCAAACTATGTGCACACTCCTCTACTCCCTAGGTGCACTGGTGACTAAGTTTTAAATATAAAAAGGGCTGGCGAACTTTTCAAAATCTTCGTTAGGCAGAGTGGTTATAGATCCATTTCTTGTGGAGGATGTCTGGCAGTCAAACCCCACCCCCTCCCATTTTACATAACCAAATTAATATTTGGATGAGAGTTCGGGTTGGGCCCGCCCACCTCACCTTTCCCCTTGCTCTACGGTGGCCCATACATTCCACGGGTGGTTTGTTTTAATGTTGATGTGGTTGGGTCTGTGCCCCAAGGGTCGACCACCACCTAATCTTCCTTGCAACGATGTTCTGCTGAATATGGGGGAAGGTGCTAGGGGTATTCACCCACCCATCCATAATAGATATCTGATAAGGATTGGGGTGGCGGGGTTGATGGCTCACCACCCCATTTTTTAAAATAATTTTTGTTTTGTAAAACAATATGACCTTTTTGAAAATTCAGAATTTGGACTAAAGGAGATATTTTAACGAGGTGACAATCTTGCCTAGAATCCTGTCGAAGTTGGCCAGATTCTGTCATTGGAAAACTTCCAAATTGTGTCTCCATTAAGCATGCTGAGTCAACAAAAGTAAACCAAAACTTTGACTGCCTCTATCTTCCTCATCCGGACTCAGATTGGAGTGTCATTCACACCATTAGAATCAGGGTGAAGAGTACTTCGATCTGATATCAAGTTAATCGACTTTCCAAAGCTTTGAGTGTTTTAGCATTTTCCATGCCACTGGTGTCTGGAGATCCACCTGGATTATAAACATAATATAAACATGGCACATACATTTCATAAGCACATGAATACAAGAATACTTAAAAGCAAGAGCTCTCACATGCTTGATGGATCTCTTACATAATAGGGGATCTCATTGGATAACCTCATCATATTATCTGAAACATACCATTCATATAATCATCAAATTTTTAAGAGTGTTAACCAATCACCCTTCCACTGGGATGGCTCTTGAAAACTATTTTTCAAATGAAATGGCATGATATCCATGCATTCCGTCATTAATATATTCATTAAACATAGGGCATATATGTGCCATACAATAGTAAGGTTAGGAAACTTCTTGGTATCTATACTGAGCATACATTAATTTGAAATAACAGCTTCAGTTTCAACTAAAGGAATTCTCACCCAATTCCTTTTTGTTATCCTTTTTTATGTTGGCTATCATTACTGCCACTTTCATTGGAAGTAATTTTGTGCATCCAACTAGTTGATTCCATTCTTGTTGTTGAAATACTAAGAAAATAATTCATTCCTAGTTTGTCTTCATCCATGCTAAGCATACACTATCAATTTTGACATTTTACTAGTTTCAATTATGTTGAGAATATGTTTTTGGATCCATCACATGATTTTTTTGGATTATTGACACTTCAAACCTACTTTTCAGGTTCATCATTGAGATGTGAATATTGAAAAAATATGATCATGCCAAATCAATTAATAGGAAATGATCTAGGGTCATTTATGCTCACCACAATTATCAAGAGAACAAATATAAAATAAATATTAGAAATGGGCCATTATTTCCCACTTGCCTAATGGTGCTCCATACAACATGGATTTCATTAAGAAACCTCATTGTGTTTCCCAAAATATAGTAAATGTCTATTCTAATTCCATACCATTCTCACATTGGTCATATTTTATAAACTAATCACTTATCTTATTACTATGATGGTTCCTAACTAATGTATTTTTAGACTAATTATCATCCTCATACCCTTACTTCACTTACCAATGTTTCTCATAATTGTAAAAGATAAAGTGTACATATATGGACACCAACCATACATAGTTTTCCAGTTTTACATTCATTCCATTATTCATTTATTCATATGGACTCAATTAGGCCCATATCAATTGTTTAGTCATTTCCCCTGTCCCCTTACCACCATTTATCTTATGCACAAGTTTTAATCAAGGTATTGAACTTTTGGTGGATTTTTATTTCAAATCTTTCCAAATCTCATTTTTATTTCCTTTCCACACCCAACAAACCAACAAGGACCAAAACACAAAAGGTAAGAAGAAATAAGAAGTGAAGATCAATGTAAATATTACGACAACAATACTTAATACAACACATGGTAGCATGGCCATGATCAAAGTCAACCATAAAAAAACAAAACATCAAGTAATAAACAAAAATATTAAGCCAACAATAACAACAAAGATATGAAAAAAATTCTCATCATTCATTGGCCCACAACGAATTAGTATCTGGAGTTATAGCATTTAGTCTATTAATGTATGCACAAAATTTTAGTCACAATCCTTTCCAAATCTCCTAGCAACCTCAAAATTGCAACATCCCCCTAAATAGTCCTTTTTTATTTTAGAGAGCTTGAGGGGATGCTACCTCATCTCTCTTCCTCTTTGAGTCACTTCCTTTAGTGTTACTATTTTTTGGTTCATATTCTTGGAGTTTCAAGGAAACTTTCTCCTTTTGTTGGTAACTAGGGTAATTTCTTCTCAAATGTTCCCCTCTATAGTTCCAACCTGTAACTAATTTTCATTCCTTTCCATCCTTTCAAGGTTTCTTTCTAGCCTAATCAACATGAAATTCTCCCATATCTCAAGAGGTTGATGCATATTGCGACAATTCTTGCATGTATGATATACTTTGTAGCGGCATTGTGTTTAGCCTTTCCTACTATCACTGTCTTCTAATGAGCCTTTTATTCTCTGCCTTGAAACTCCTCAACTCGACCTTCAACCTCCTGACGGTTTATGTCATTTTAGGGAAACTTTTCCTTTCTTACTCATGATGGACTTGGTCTATGCTATGATATAATTGTTTTTTGTCCATCCTTTGAATTCTTGTTGCAATTGTGTCATCTGATGTGTTGTCATGCACACACACACAACTATTATTTTTACTAGCAAAAACAAATTAACTTGTTACTTTTTCTTGTGAATAATATGCATGTTGATCCAAACTATGTTGATCTATTGTTTTTCACACATCTAGAACCCATGTTAATCAAATGTATATCAAAAGGAAATATCATTATGCTTATGTTTATACTAGACTACTGATTTCATATCAACATTTTACAAAATTTAGTAATCATAATATTAAATTCCATAATTTCACAATTTTGATATCAATACGGATGTGCATACAACATATCATCTACAACCAACACCCAAATTCACACAAAAAAAAATCACTAGGAAACACCCCACTCTATTACAAAGTGCCAAAAAAATGTAATCTCCAATGGTCTAGTGTAGCACCTTTTCTTTTCCTTTCATCTATCTTAGATCCCATCTAGTCCAAGTGTTGAACCTAGATGCTCTGATATCACTTTGTAACACTACCAGCCACCCCTTGGATTATCCATGTTTAATGGTAGTTGTTACTTCAAGCTAACTCGACCTCAATGGTTTCCTTATGCAAATGGAGTCTCAAAATTCCTATTCTCCAAGGGTTAGCAGAATAAACTTTGGGTAACATCATCATGTTTAGCTTGTCAATATTTTTCTAGTGATATAAATTTTATGTTGAACTGACACTCGAATAAAAATATATGTCCATTTCAAGATTCACCATTTAAACCATGCCACATAAGTGAGAATCTACCATGTGGCACCCACATGGAAACCAGGTGGCACCCATGAGGTTTCCACATGGAAATTCACAAGACTTTCCATGTGGCACCCCTGAAATTCACAAGACTTTCCATGTGGCACCCCTATCTTACCAAGGTGGTGACATGCCACTCTATGGTGTCAATGTGTCATTAACTACACTGACATGGAACCTACTATGTCACATATCCACATGGGACCACAAGTATGGACCCTTAGCATGTTATGTTAACAATTTATGTTATATGTAATTCTTTGATGTTTTTTACTTTTGTCAAATTCCACTAATTGAAATCTTTGAACTCCCACACTCCCAAACTAGTCTTTCATCACATGTGTGTTCACGTTTGGTCCCCCATCCAGTTCTTCCAACCTCTAGGATAGTTTTTACCCAAAAACTCTCAAACTCTCGATATGGTGTGACCCCACCGTTCATTCTTTTGTTGTACTTGAAAATGTAAATGGGTTTGAACTCCTAAACCTCTAGTCTAGCTTGGGTCCCACTATCCGACATGCCCCTTTTTCCTTGTAAACGAGTTCAACACCAAACACGACAACACTAACATCGCTGGCTATCATGACACTTAATAAGTAATAAAAAATAACTTGTAACCCCGAAGACCTCATGCCTATAAACAATTATTAATATATATTCTACCTTGACTCGTTTTGGCCCCATTCGGGATCTAGCTCCATTACAAGTTAATTCTCACCCTTTTTCCTGAATGCTCGAACCTTTAAACTAGATCAAACTAGCCCAAGATCAGCTTGAAATTTGAGAATTTCTTCCTTATAACTCAAACACCTTTTCTAGGTTTTCATCAAAGCATTCAAGAATTTAACCAAAGTTACACTAAGAACATAGTTCTACGCAAAACACACGTAATCACAAGAATACATCAACATAACAAATTCAAATGCTAATAATTATTAGGACACACTCTTAGAGATATGAATCTACCTATTAACAGACATTGTAACAATCCTCACACAAAATCTTCAACAACATTGCACTTCAAATTCCCATACATAAATATTCTTGGTGATGAAAGCACTAAACCATGGAATTTGCACACACCATACAAAAAAGGAATTTATCTTAGCTCTTTGAGAAGTACATCAAAAACTACCATAATCTACAATCCTCTCAACCATCTAAATAGCATGACCATCTCATTAAAAATACACGAGGATTCCTAATCCTTCTTAGAAGGTGCATAACATGTTTATATGAAGCATAAAGAACAACCATGCAGTTTCCTCTGAATAACTCTAAATCGCATGTAGCTAATAATAGACATAGAGATCCAAGTTATCTCATAATAAATCACATGAAATTATTGAAACAACAAACCTATAATCATGCAAGTAGCCCTACAAGTAAAGAAATTTGACAAAAACCGTAGAAACCAACAAGTCCTTCACAAGAATAAAATACTCAAACAAACTATCTCATTTTAAGTGCACATGATTACATATCCCCTTAATGATAATGCAAAATATATAAGCTATGGCATATTAACAACCAACCAAATTCATGCAAATATCCAAGAACATACCAACAGTCATAGCAATCTACGAATCCTACCTATTTTGATCTCTATCATGCAACACATCTTATTGCAAACACAAACATGATCACTTAGTCCATCATTATAGGGATAATCAGTTATTCATTGATAATGCAAATTCATGTCCAACAAACATATGTCACCATGCAGGCAACGGTAAATACTATGACTTGTAACTCAAGCCATCTCAAATAGACGTCACAAGGTTATTCATCTAACATTTACAACATAATATTTGTGTGTGTTAATATGTATACACAAATATATGAACACTTATCTAATTGTATTAAATCATCTGGCAACTGAAGGAGCAACTTCCACTCTCCACCCAACCATAAGCCAACTACACTGTAAATTGTTTTGTAGCTAACCACCCCTAATTGGATCTAGGGTCTAAGGGTAAATGTTTGCAGGGGGAAACAATTTCACACTAATAGTTTTTATCATGATTTTAGGATATGCAATCCATTTTTCTAGTGCTCCACAAAATCAACAACCAACACCCAGTGGCACACTTTTTCACTAAGATTCACATAAAATCCACGTGTTAAAATAGAGATCCACAAGTTACCAGGCACAATCACACGGATGGTTCCCCAAATATGAGGGAATGGGCTATGAAGTCAATGGAAATGCACCTAAGAATAGGGAAAATATGACCTAGCCCAGGTTGATCACTTCCAACCTCCCAGTGTCTAGTATTTTGTTCTTTTTGATTTCGCTCCTCTTTCTCTTGCACTCCTTGTTCCCCTCTACTCTCAAGTTATCCGTCCTCTCTTTTTTTTTTTTTTGATCTCTTTCTCTGTGTAATTTTATTTTGTATGTCACTTCTTCCTCTTCACATCATGTATGGACCACACAAATGACAAAAATCATCTCTACCTCATCATTTCATTTTAATTTTGTGATGGCAGGGCATGTTGTAATTCCATATCACCCACTCCTTCACCTATGTAATGGTCAATGATGAGCTCTGCCTTCTTTTTTGCTTAGGTCCCATCACATTAAATAATTTCCTATCAAATAACTAACCCCCAAGTGTTCAAACAAACTTGGTATTATGTCAACTAGTATGGCTCATGGTTGCTCAAATAAGGAAAGATGGAAAGCAAGATTTAGGCATAAATAAATGAGAAAACAAGTTTCCCCCTCAAACTAAGGATCCATAAGGTTGTCAGACCTTTAGTTGTTAATTGAATAATAATAATAATATGTTAAATCAGAGGTTCAATCATTCATGTTCTTCCCATGTTGGCATTACAATCATAATCATTATAACAATAAGCAAGGTGATCCAGGTGGATGTTGGTGGCCACCCACCTAACCCATTTGGACCCCCACAACTGTCTCTTTCAATCTTTTCAGTTTCCGTAATTGTAGCACAATTTACTATTTTTAGCATTTTTTTCGGGTCCTGAACTTCCGGAGCCGTTTTGAGGCCCTAAACGACGTTTTTTGGGAAATCTGGGGGGCAACATGGGTCCATGGACCAATGTTGCCCTTCCCAAAGTGGTAGTTCTCGGATAGATCTTTCTAACGAGCTATCATGCGCGTCAAACGGAGATCGTATGCCAAAATTACGACCCCAGGAAATTGATGTACCAATTTACCCGAACGGGGCCCACAATTTGGCGTTTCATCTTCTAAGGGTCGGTTTTGGAATGTGAAGGGTTTTCCATTGTTTCTCAATAATAAATAGGCCTTCGAGCCTCATTGTAACACAAGTTTGGAACAGTTCAGAGGCATGTAGCCATCACATCTCTTCTCAGAGATAAGCTACCATCGCCCTAGCTAGTTTATTTCCATTTCTGATTGTAAGCATATTTCAGTATTTTCCATTAATGAAATGAAGTATTATTTCTGCTGCATATTTGTGTATATGGTTATCTCTGTAATTTGTTGCGTTCCTGTTTAAATCCGGATCACAAGGGTAGTACATGGGTGTTACATTAGTCTTCTCCATATGTGACTCTATTTTATACTTTGGACTTACATAACAAAAAATATGAGATGCTAGGAGTTGTATGTCCATAAAGAGCAACAAATGGGGCCATTTTAGATATACGACAACAGGTATTATACAACCATTTTACTAGAGGAAGCCACTTCATCCATTGAGATTTATTATTTGAATAAATACATCATAGATAACACTCTAAACATTTGTTATCTATTTATATTTTACCATGAGCCATTTCATGGAGTTGGGTTACACTTTTTGGAAAATCAAGGGCGAGTTTTGGTGAGAAAGGGGAGCTTGATTGAGCCATTTTACGTGCTCAATCGAGCTACCTTTAAGCACTCAATCAATTTGCTTGAGGGCTTAGAGGTATCTCGATCAAGAATTTAAACAAATCCTCAATTTATCTCTTGTGTAACTTGAGTTAACATAAGAGCTTTATCAGGCCTCTATTTGTCATTAAAATTCATGCTTGTGGTCTACCAAGCCATTTTGTGTAGACTGTGAGGCAAAGAAGAGCTCAGTCAAGAGTTTGGGAGATGGAGGAGCTTGATCCAACTGCATAGTGACCCCACTAGCATCCTCGAAGATCAAACCAACCATGTTTAAAGGCCAAGGTAGGTTTGCTATAATTTTTCTCTACTTGAATTACTTTTCTTGCAAAAAATAAATTATTTTGAAATGAAAACCCACCATACAAAAACAATCAAATCATAAAAAATAACCATAAAAATCACCAAGAAAACCCTTGAAAACAAAAACCAACCTACAAAACCACAAAAAACCATCAAGAAAACCCTTGAAAAAAAAAAAAAAAAAAACCTATAAAAATACAAAAAACCATCAAGAAAGCCCTTGAAAACAAAAAAACCTAGAAAAACTAGAAAACCACCAAAAAATTATAATTTGGCTTTTATTATTTATTTTTTCATTTTATTGCATAAGTTTTCAATAATTTCAATGATAACATTTTATTAAGAATTTGTTTTTAAGATTTTGAATGGTAAAAACTTTATTTTCTAATTATTTATGTTTTGAAGTTTTTTATTAGGAATTTAATGAAACAATTTTTCAAAAGATTTTGATTTTTTGTTATTTAAAATGCATTTTAAATTTCAAACAAATTTGATAAAAAGTATACCTAAAAAAACTCCAAAACATAAAACAACCAAACTATAACTAATAAATAAATAAGTTAGGAGCTTAAGATTGACATAATGAATATGATTACTCATGGTGAATCTCTATTTATTAAATAACAAATTTTATTTCATTTTTTTTTGTAAGCTTGCTAGGACTACATCTTCATCACGTCCAACTTCTCACACCGATCTGGTGGGTAGCACAAGATTCGAAACCAATACTTCTAGTTCGGTGAGACTTCATTTCCATGACCATTGCAATTGGGCTACCCCAAACGAACTAAATTTTAAATTAATTTTTTAATTTTTTTTATTAATAATAAATATAGTACAATTAATTAAAAAATTTATTTACTTCAATAAAATATTATCTAAGTTAAAAGTTCAAAAAATAAAAAATTTGATATATATATATATATATATATATAACTAAACTAAACTAAACTAGATAACTATTACAAACATAACTATAATAATTATATAGTTCATATCATAACTATAACAATTTTATTATAATTATATATACTTAATATAACATATAACTATATATAAAATAGTTCATATATATATATATATATATCTATATATATATATATATATATATATATATATATATATATATATATATCACACACACACACACACACAACTACATCATATAATTATATCTAACATCAAGTTAAATATATAATTATATTTAACTATGTAACATAACTATAAATAGCTATAAATATATAACATAACGTTATAACTATGACATGTGTAACATAACATGACATGTAGCATAACTATAACATAATATTTAACTATAACCTAACTATAACATTTATTATATATGTATATGTGTGCGTGTGTGTAAGTTTCAACAATGCATCATTGATACATACATTAAATCCATGATGGAAAGTGAATTTAAAGTGAATAAAAGCATTTTGACTCTTTTCTAATTTGTACTATATTGTTTCATTATGCAGTACGTGTTGTACCAGAAACATTTTCTTCATGTGCTTGCACCTAGTACATGTCATCTATCAAAGTCAAACATTATAAGAACTTACAGCCTTATGGAGTATTTGGCTGGCATAAAATTTTATTAGTTTTGCAAATAGGTTTATTTCAATTTCTACATATATTTACATATTTATGTTCTATGAATAAAATATATTATTAAGAAATGGGAAAAAGTGTGCACTTAGATTTGATCACTTCTTTTGATTGTGTTTACATGGAACTAAATACCTTATGTGAATTACATGTATTATATGTAATATGTAGAGCCATCTCCTATATACCCCCAATCACAAGTCATCGGAGTGTGGGGGATCTGCTCTACATTGTCAGGCTCGTGATAGATTGCGTAGCCCAACCAGAGTGCATGTTCCACTCCTAGACCAGTCAGAGTGTTAAAGGTGGTGTTTCTATCTGTGTTGATGATCATGTGACAAATAGTGGACCATCTTCACCTGCTACAGGTGCATTTTAAAATCCTCTTTAAGTTTTATGCACATTTATGTCTTGAAATTGCCTTTCCTTTTTAAATTGTCTTTAATTGATGTGTTCTAATTGAATGCATATGTTATTAAGCTTAGGTTATATTGTATATATGTTAAATTATGTTTATGATTTGTAGATTCTCAACATGATGAATTTGAGGATCCCATTGCAATGTTGATCCCTCTATGGGATGATGTTACAACTAGTATCACACAGGAGGATGTTAAGACCTAGAGTACATAGATCACATGCAAGTTCGATAAAATTTCTACTAGTTCGCCTACTAGGAATAATTTTTCTTTGATGTTGGACAACATCAATAGGTTTATCAAGGCATACCATAGGGCGGGCCCATAGAGCCACCTCCTACATTCCATACATAGGATGAGGAGGCTGGAGGTTAGAGGCCCACATATTTGGGAGGCGGTGAAAGGTGCCACCGAGGACATTGATGTCTATGGGAAGTTGTTTGACATCCATCCAGAGCACTATGCTAGACATTAAGCTCTGATTCCACTAAGATATTTTAAGAATATTGATGCTTTTGCTTATGATCGATTCATTAGAGCTTGGGGCCAATTCCCCCACCATGGGTAGGTCCCCATTTAGTTTGGAAAGCTTATATTTGTGGATTTCATGCTACATATGAGGTCGGATTACACTAGCAGCAGATCTGAGTTTTATGGACTCTGCTTGGGATGTGACCATGATTGTGCCAAGGCTCATAGGGACCCTAGGCATGTACCACCACCTCCAATATTATTTCCACTAGCATCTCAGAGCATGGTATTTCTGATGGAGAAAGAGGAGCCATCATATCTCAATGATTATCATTACAATTTGATGCAGACGACATTGGCTAGTGTGCATGTCACATTACATGGAGAGATTAACAGACCACCACCATCACCTTGTGACCATCCAATTCCATTATATGATGATTCATATCTCGTAAGTCTACCCGTTGACCATATTTTGTCATATGCATGTATGTGTCATCATGCCATCCATGACACTTCGAGGGTGCATGAACCGTGTGACACATATCAGGTACATATATATGAAACACTTGACTCTTATTGTCAAATTATACATTATTTATATTAATTTAGTTCATATTATATTGCATTTATATTAATATTTTCATGATAACACGTAGACACATACTAGCTACATGGATGAAATTTTGAGGTCATCCAAGGGGGTAGTTGATAAGCCAGAGAAAACTCCACCAATGCATGTTTCCATGGATTCTCCTCCACATCCACCTCCACCTCATAACACTCATGTGGAGGAGAGTCACTATGTACAACAATATGGACCAACATTTGAGGTAAACATTTTTATTCCTAAGATTTCAACATCTTTTTTTAAGTTACATGCATGCTAATTAATTTGTAGACTCATTATAATTTATATTTGTCATTAGGTATGCAGGACCATATGTAGATTTTTGTCGATGTCATAGTTATGTGGATGCATGAGTGGGATGTTGGGTATAGAGGAATTAACAATGTGAGTCCATCGATGTAGGCCAAATCTTTGAGCCACATGCAAGGGAGCACCAAACCCAGACTGATCAGACCCCCATTTGACCTGATTTTCATTTGGGCTTGAGGGAGGTGAGTAGATTGATATATGTAGTTAAATTTGGTTCAAAATCATTTATTTCCAAATCATTTATATTTTACAAATAATGATCTAATTAATTTGAATTTTAATATGTTATATTGCAATACTAGATTATGGACTATTACTTTGCACAATGGAACTCACATAAGTGTTGTTATGGTACTTAGAGTGGATAGTTTGTATATTTTCAAGTCCATTTCATAGGGCCATTCACATGTGATACAAATTTTATATTTTCATACATGAACAATTTATGGATGTACATGAACATTATTTCAGTTTATTGATGTTCATGTAATGTAATTTGTATATATTTTCATACGGAAAGTTTATTGATACATTCATTATTTTAGTTTATGGATGTTTATAAATATTGTTTATGGATGTTCATTAAATTTCAATCTATGGATCTATTAATTATTTCGCTAGTTTAAATTTTTTCTATATAATATAATTTTTACTAAAAAATATAACAATTTTGATTTCTAGTTTCATAGACTAAGAAAATATGTACAATCTTAATTTCATTAAAGTCGCTTGGATATTTAATATAAACTAAAATATATCATGGTTGAATTAAAAACACAAATTATAGGATCAAACTAAGTTTTAAATTCAATTTTAAAAGATGTTTGTTAAACAACGAATAAGTTTTATTCAAATTTATTCCTTGTAAGGTCATCTACAAGAGCTTAGTCATAACATGATATTTAAGTCATCTATGTATTGGAATTTAATATACCAAAAAAAAACAATGATATATGTTCCTATAATTTTATATATAATTTTATGAACTTTCCTAAATTTACTTGTTTATCTCAAGGTTCAATTAAAAAACACAAATGAAATTGAAATAAATTTTATTCTATTTTATTTCGTTTGAGTTCATCTATAAGAGCTTAGCCATAAGATGATATAAATAAAATATTACTATGATACAAGTCACTTTGATACTTAAAATGAACTAAAATATATTATGTATTAATTTAAGATTGAGCATGGAAAGAATTACAAATATGCTTAATATTCACTTGTAGAAAGTTCCTTTCATTGCAACCAATATATATGTTATTACAATGATTTTAAAATAAATTATTTGGATTCTAAAATCATCCATATTGTTATTACTCTGTAATTTCCCTAGGCTGAGGAGAGAAACCCATATGTAACCACAAAACCACTTTTAAAGCTGGGATCTATCCCTTCCCGCTTCAAAGAAGGGCCTCTCTGGCTAATTTAGATTTTAGTTTTTAGGATCTTAGGATAGTTATTTAAGTTTGAGTTGGGATTTTTAAAATTTTGGTTGAAAGATGTTGGAAGAGTCCATTGGGCATGGAGGAATAAAATTTTGAGTAATTAATTACACAAATGAAAAATGAATTGTAACAAGGAAAGTTAGGCAAACTCTTAGACCTTATAGTGTGCTTGTGGTGTGAATAGGATGAATATTACTTAAGTTCAATTAAATATAGAGCATACACAAATGAATTCTATACTTAATATCATAAAGAAAACATTGATATTTTTAACAATCCAAAGTAGAGTAGACTTAAGCAAATTGGGCCCTTAATATTCTTGTAACAATAAAGAGGGAAAAAACATATGAAAAATGAGAAAAGAAACAATTCTACATGGAAGAACACATTATCAATTTCTTGACACAAGAATCTTGGAACAAAATTTCTCTGTATTTCTATAAATTGATCACTTTGAGTACAATCTATGGCTTACATCAATGTACAACTCTTTTCTTCATACATAATCCAACATAATCTGAGATATTCCAACCCTTACTAAGTCTTATTACAAAATATTTATAGACTTCCTATTGAACTGAATTCAGGTTCCAAAAAGGAAATTCTTAAAAAATTATATCTAACAAAATTACATATAGGTTTGAAATATAACTAGAAATAGGATTTCTAGAAAAATTTGGTTGTTTGTTAAATATTTGAAAGAAATATATTGCTAACTATCTCGAAAAAATAACTGAACAATATAATAAAATTAAAAACAATCACTGAAAAAGTGAAAGAAATATGTAATTTTTGGGAAAATCTTTAGCCTTCAAATCTAAAAATTGGTTCGTTACTATTGACCCACTGCATTTTGTAGCCTTTGCTAATTATGTTCCTGAAATCTAGAAATGATTTGGTGTGCTTTTTCCACCTGGACCCTATGTTGTTAGAATATTCTTCTTTCCCTTTTACTAGAAGTGGGAGCCATCTATCCTTTATACTAAATATTCATCACAAAATACCCCCCTTTTAAACATTTGTCCACAATAAAAAAAAATATATGGCTTTCTTTATCATTGTCATTGAGTAGAGGATTCAGACGTTGAATGGTGGTTTTTGGGGGGCAGGTAAGAGTGGTATATGGAAGGGACCCCCCGAAAATGCCGAGGAGCCGACATGTAATAGGGGGTCATATTATTGAAACCACTCCCCCCCCCGGTTAAGTATCGAAGGGTTGGGGGGGAACCATTCTTCATCATTGATCAGAGGGAGAAACACTGCAACCATTGATCTTAGCGTGATCTTTATCACAAACCGACAAATTATCGTATCAAACCATTTTTATTGCAAAAGGTCAATTAATGCATGATTAATTAACATAAAAATGATTAATTAATAAAAAATAGAATAATCATAGCGGCATTTGAAATGGTGCGACCATACTTTGGGTTTTCATTTTTTAGCTAAACAAATTTAAAATGAAAATTATTTTTTTACAATATCCCAACGGGATAAATGACAAATTAATCATATAAGACTACTATATTTATAGGAATATAAAATAGTCTCCAATGGGGATGACATCCTCCCTGTGAGATGTGAAGAACATCATAGATCAATTGCCTTCTTCCTTAGGAAATGGAAAAGAAAACAAAAAGACTAAAACTCAACTAACTAAAAACTGATTAAAAAGATAAAAACTTTAAAGGAAATAAGAAATTTGAAAACACATCACCAAAGTCTTAGGGCCTTTTCCTTGGGCTTCAAACGATGATGATGGTTGGCCACACTTGCTGAAAGTATATACACTAGGTGATCTCTTCTCTCCAATGTATCCAACCAAGAAAATGCCTACTTGATTGAGTTATTCTCACAGTTACCTTGAGAAAACAGAAGAAGAAATAGAATGGAAACTCAAGATTCAAATGTTACTGAAAACCAACATTGGCAAAGAGTACAATCTTCCATAAATCCTACAACAAATTGGCCATGGGATGACAAAAATGTTCTTTCAATGGTTCCAAGAGGCTAGCAAAAGAATCTTCAAAAACATAATTGGTGACCTTCACCTAATGATCAATAAGAGGACTCTGTTATAGAGAAATGGGAGCACTCAGTTCATTAATATTTCCCTCTTCAATTGAGGGAACCACACTATTCACAGCAATAACGTGTACATCCATAGGATCTGCGACAACCTATTCTTCTTTAGCAAACTCTTCATTATATTAACCTAGAGGCAAATCTTCAATTGAGGGAGCCACATCTTGAATAACAAAAATATCTAAACCCACGAGGTCTAGAACAATCTTCTCTTCATTATCCTCTTGTAATTGTGGATTATTTCTATCATTATATGACTCATTGCTTTCATGAATAACAACTTCATCATCATTTTAAAATGAGCTCACTATTTTGAATTTTCCTACATACAATTTGAGAACTCATAATTTGATAAGTTTATGCTCAGAAAAAATACTAAGATAAAAGGATTGATGAAAAGTTTTGATTAATTATCCTATTATTTCCCTTGGTAACTTAACATTTTGACAATATTGCTGCAAATTTTCTTCAAACTCAGAAGATGAATCATAACTTTCTGGATGAGGATATTGATTTACTTCACTTTCAAGCAAGAGAAAATGTACTATTTGTAGGATGTTTTCTTGAATATTATGGAAATAAATTTCTACTTCTTCTTGATGGTTAAAAGGGTTCTCATGAATAGCCTCTATAATCTCATCATCCATAAATTGATCATCTTCATAAAAAATTTCCAAATCATCAATAAAATTCTCAAAATGTGTGCAACAATCTTTGACCAACAACAAATAAGGATGATATTCTTTATATCTCTCATAAAATACTATATGAAAATCTCTAAGATAATATAAACAATCATTTGGCAAGCTTTCATACAATGATTGTGAATTTCCCTCCAAGGATACCATGAACATCTTCATAAGACAATCTTCATGAAATTTAAATTTAATCTTGCAAATATGCATATGAAACCTAATCATATGCAAAGAAGCATCGTCTCCTTTCCTATCTTTGAATTTAGGTAAATAAGTTTGCCAACATACACCAAGCATGTGATTTGGAAATCCTGGAATATGAATGTGATGCATAGGAGCATACCTTGTATATTTCTGATCCATCTTGATTTCTAGATCCTACTGCTAGTGGAGGATTTAGATCAGTTTGAAACTATTTGGAGTCGCCAAGTGAATATTTCAGTCATCTTATGCCTAATAAATGTCCTCCACCAACAATCAGATTTGAAACTTAATAGTCTTTCTTGGGGAATATGAAACCTTTATTTTCCCCACTATGGTTGCTAGAATGTTATCACTCTGTAATTTCCCTAGGCTAAGGAGAGAAACCCAAATATAAGCATAAAACTACTTTTAACTTTGGGATCTAGCCCTTCCAGATTCAAAGAGGGATCTCTCTGTCTGATTTAGATTTCTGTTTTTAAGAGCTTAGGATATTTATTTAATTTTGAGTTTGGTTTCTCAAAAGTTTGGATGAAAGATGCTAGAAGATTCGATTGGGCATGGGGTCATAAAATTTTGAGTAATCAATTAAAAAAATGATAATGGAGTAACAGGGAAAGGTAGGAAGAGGTGATGCGAATCGTCGTTAGGGTTTTTTGATACAACCTGCAATAGCAGGACCTCTACACAGAGACCACCAGAACTGACAGCGGCAGCGCAGCAGTCTTAGGCCACAGGCTTTGGGCAGGCAGGTACAATTAACCCCCCTCAGGGGGTAGGAGGGGCGATTCCTCCAACAAACGACAACCAGCAAGGGAAAGTCGAGGGTTCTGAAGAGGAACATGAGCACAATGAGGGAAATACAGGAGAATCAATAGCAGAAGAATGAACATGCACAAAAAGACAAGCCGAAAGTAAGCTCATCCACATGCAAACCAGTAGCTACCCACAGGCCAAAAGTGGAGCTACCCAGTCATTGCATCAATGCTAGAATTCAATATATGAGAGATCATGCTCTCATAGGCAAATTTATTGGTTTCTGGCCAAATGAGAAAGCTTTAAGAGCCTGGATTAATGTTAAATGGCGTCCAAAAGGACAAATAACCTTGCATCTAGGGCCGAAGGGGTTTTTTACCGCAGTATTCAACTGCTTGGAAGATCGAAACAGAGTCTTTGATGGGGGGCCTTATTTCTTCAACTCTGTCGGGCTATTTCTCAGAGAATAGGTCGCACGATTCAACCTGGATAAGGAAGATCTAAGCTGGGCACTGGTCTGGATCAGGCTATATTCGCTGCCATGGGAATACTGGGAGGAGTCTTTAAAAGCAATCGGCAAAGTATTGGGCGAATTCGTCAAAGTAGCAGAAGAAACAAAGACAATAAGATATACCTCATATGCCCAGATCTGCGTTTATATGGATCTAAAACAACCCCTGCCTGATACGGTAAGCCTCTTTCATGAAGATGTGGAATGGATCCAGTTAATTGATTATGAGCATGTTCCTTTTCGGTGTAGGAAATGTCATGACCTAGGACATCTTTATAGAGATTTCCCTGTAAATAGTAAACCTACGGTTCAAATTAACCAGGAACACCAATCTTCAGACGGTTTCACTAAGGTGACAAATCATAGAAGAGGAAATAAAAAATCTGTAGTCCCTACAAAGTTATCTCTAGGGGATCAATCAAAACCCTCTACTAGTAACAGTTTTGAAGCTCTGGCCAATGAAGATTCGCAGGATCCGAAGACCTCAACCTCCCATAAAAAAGGATCTATTCCGGAAAAGACTGAAGACTCTCATTCGAAAGTAGGGGAAAAGGAGACGGAACAAGAAGGCGACAATATCAAGTCTGCCTCAAAAGCATGGAGCATCCCTGAAATGGAAATAGACAACACAGATCCCAGTATAGGAAAAGAGAAGGAAGGAGATGGAAGCTATCAAGAACCTCAATTCATGGAGGAGGATACAAAATCAATAGATATTGGCGAGCTAGACATACTGGGTCTAGAAAAAGCATGAAAAACAAGTAATTTTGACAAAATACCTAATAGACAAGTGGACAATCTAGTGGAAGTCCTCAACAAAGCCCAAAAAAAATACTCTCTAGGGGTTCAAATTGGCAGTCAATGGGATGGAAAGTTCATCACCAAAGATAGTAAAAAACGAGGAAGGAAGACCACCTTAGAAAGAACCATCAAGATTGGAGAAGTCTTGGTTGAATCAGGTAGATATGCCAAGCTAACCAAGTATTTTAATACCAACCCCAAACCTTCCCAATGAAGTTGATATCATGGAATATTAGAGGGCTTAACTGCCCAAGGAAAGGAAGAATTTTAAAATATATGTTAATGGAGGAAAAACCAGCAATTCACTTTTTGCAAGAGTCAAAATGTAATTCGATAGTTTTGGAAAAATAGCAGCTAAGGCTTGGCCAGGTGGGTTAGTAACAGCTGTGGATGCTCAGGGAGCCTCAAGGGGACTTGCAGTGTTCTGGGATGCAAGAATGATCCAATTAGTCAACATACATGCAAATAAAAATTTCATTCAAGCCATCTTTCATATACTTGGAACAAATATTTATGGTCACATCTCAAATGTGTACTTTCCTCAAGAAACCCAGCACAAAGCGGAAATCTTGGATGCTTTAATGCAGCTTAATGCAGAAAGGGCATACCCGCTATATGTTTCAGGAGGAGACTATAACATGATTGCATCGATGGAGGAAAATAAGGGAGGACGTTGCAGAATAAACAGGGATGGCTCTTTATTAAAAGACTTCATTCAAAATAATTGGCTGATAGACCTTCCTACAACCAACGGCCTCTATACCTGGAACAACAAAAGGGCAACACCAATGCAAATAGCTTCACGCCTTGATCGATTTTTGATCTCTGATAATGCAGTTCATCTAGGGGGAGAATTCACAGCCTCCATCCTTCCTTATTCTGGTTCTGATCATTGGCCCATTACCCTTCATCAGAATCGGCCTGGTAATAGCATAAGGAGACCCTTTATGTTTGAAGCTTTTTGGTTATCTCATCCGGAATTCTATGAATTTATCAGGACAACTTGGCAAAATTTTAATTCAACGGATGGAACAAAAATGTCCATATTCCAAAGGAAGCTGAAGCATCTCAAAGAGGAAATAAAACGCTGGAATAAAACCACTTTCGGCAACATTTTCAAAGCGAAGGAAATTCTCACTCAAGAAATGAAGGATATTCAGCAAAGAATGATCTCTGAAGGACATTTTGAAGAGCTAGCCCAGAAGGAGCAAGTTACGGAGAAAAAAATCCTAGAAAGAGACATACAGGAGGAAATTCTCTGGAGGAAAAAATCGAGATTCAGATGGCTGAAGGAGGGTGAAAAGAATACAAAATTTTTTCACAAAACTACAATCCAAAGAAGAATGATCAATCAAATCTCTTATGTCAACAATGAACAGGGCACCAAAATTGAAACCCATGAAGGAATAGAATAGGAATTCCTCAACTACTTCAAGAAGATGAATCAAGAAACTAATATAAACAAAACAGAGGCCATTGACAAAATTATCAGACATATACCTCGAATAATTACTGAAGATCACAACACCCTTCTTCTTAAGCCTATAAGTATTCAGGAGGTTGAGTCGGCAGTGAATCAACTAAAAGTAGGGAAAGCACCAGGACCAGATGGATTTACTTCAAACTTTTTTCAGCACTTCTAGGATTTGATCAAATGGGAAGTTTGGCAGGTAGTGGAAGAATCACGCACTCTAAGATGGATGTACCGAGGAATGAATGCAACATTCATAGCTTTGATCCCCAAGGTAGAGGAATCCAATACTCCTGACAAGTACATACCAATCGCTCTGTGCAACATCATATATAAGATTGTCTCCAAGGTCGTAGCTTTGAGACTGAAGCCCATGCTTCCCCTCATCATATCTCCAAAACAATCTGGCTATGTAGAAGGAAGACAGATTACAGATGGGATTATTTTGACCCATGAAATAATACATTCTCTCAAGCAGTCAAAACAACCAGGTATGTTGCTCAAAATTGATTTATCTAAGGCTTTTGATAGCATCAGTTGGGAATATTTGCAAAAAATCCTCAAAGCCTTTGGTTTTTCCCCCTCCTGGATCAGATGGATCAGCAATCTTCTCTCATCCTCGTTCTTCTCTATTCTCATTAATGGTATTCCGTCTCCCACCTTCTGCCCCTCCAGGGGAATTAGACAAGGGGATCCCCTATCACCCTTTTTGTTTGTTATCTTGGCTGAAGGATTAGGACACAGTATTAAATCGGCTATCCTTTCCCGCAATCTCAAAGGTATTGCTTTCCACCAAGCTCCTGCTATCTCTCACCAGCAATTTGTAGATGCTAACATGTTATTCGGTTATCCAACTGTTCAAGAGGCTCGATCCTTTAATTCTATTCTTGAAAAATTCTCGACTGCCTCAGGAGCCCCCATCAACAAAATCAAATCCCAGATCTTCTTTTTCAATACTCCGCCCACCACCCAAAGAGATATAGCTCGTATTTTAGGCTTCACCATAGCGTCCCTTCCTTCTAAGTATTTAGGAGCTCCTCTAATTGCTTCGGATCTCAAGCATTCCTCTTGGAACAACTTGTTAGAAAAATTGGAAGCCAGATTATTCCTATGGACTCACAGAGCCCTTAATATGGCTAGTAGGATAGCGCTAATCAAATCGGTTCTACAATCCATGCCTCTCTACCTCTTCTCAATATTGGCAGGACCGAAGTGGGTTCTTAAAGCTATCAAACAGCTACAGCGTAATTTCCTATGGGGATGTTCGGGGCCAAATCGAAAGTGGGCTTTGGTTAAATGGGAGAAAGCTTGTCTTCCTAAAAAAGTAGGAGGCATTGGGCTAAGAGATCCAGAACACAGCAATATGATAATGGGGGAAAAAATTTGGTGGAAATGGCTTTCAAATCCAAGAACACCTTGGGCTGCCCTGTGGACAGTGAAATATGCTAGAAACTTGCCATTAGAGGAGTGAATTAGAATGTAAGAAGTCAGTAAGGGCTCAGTTATTTGGAACTCAGCCATTAAACACAGAGATTTAATTCAAAAGCACAGTTTTTGGGAGGTGAGAGATGGCCTTACAGCAAGGTTCTGGGAAGATTCATGGCAGCAGCTCCCAAACCTCAAAGATATCATTCAGGGCATCTCAGACCGAGATATAAACTAGCATGATAAGGTGAGTCACTTCTGGAGATCACATACTGACCAATAACATAGGGAATGGAAAGAAGCTAGTCATATATTACCTTCCAATTCGGAGCAAATTCAACTTTCCCTATCCTCAGAACATCAAAAACGAAAAATTATAAAGTTGGCAGGCATGGATACGCTAAGATGGGGATATAAGGAAAATGGTACCTTCACAACTAAAGAAGTCTACAACATCATTATCAAAGATAGAGTAATCAAAGACAAACTATGGGACAAGATATGGAACCCTCCCATCTGGCCGAAGGTTTCCAGTTTTCTATGGCTTCTTTCACACAATAGAATTCTCACATGGGACAACCTCCAGAAAAGGAACTTCTATGGTCCATCTATATGTCTCAACTGCAAACAGGAAGAAGAGTCAGCTCTACAACTTATGCAAACCTACCCGCTAGGAAGGTAACTGTGGGAAAAGGTCACATTCCGCTGTCGGAAGGATGGTAGAGTGATGGGGGATCTTAAAAGCACCTTGCGCAGCTTGACCCAAGAGCCTTATCAAAGCAATGTTTTAAACACTGTTTGGCAAATTACACCAGGATTACTTATGTGGAATATCTGGAAGGAGAGAAACAGGCGTATTTTTAAAGATCTATCAATGACGATGGAACATATATGGCAAGGGATGCACAATAATATCCAAGAAACTCTATCTATAAAAGGTTGGTACCAAGAGGATTTTCCTTCTACACCGCAGGAACAAGCTATATGGAACAACTGGCAGATTCAACTACAGAGTCCGACTTCTTCTAAAGAAAACTCATCCAGACATCAAGAGACCTCAGTTAGTTGGACTCCACCGCCTATAAATGTGTTTCAACTCAACTTTGATGGTGCGTCGAAAGGAAATCCTGGAAAAACGGGATTTGTGGGAGTTATCAGAAATCACTAGGGTAATCCTCTCATCACCTTTTTTGGCTCAATTGGTTGGAATATTAATAATGCAGTGGAATTGGAAGGATTATGGAGAGGGCTTGTTATAATGCAGAATCAAAAGCTCCTTCCTCTTCTAGTGGAAGGGGACTCCCAAATCATCATTAACATGGCCTCAAAGCTACAACAGGGCTCCCTCATCCATAAGGTCAGCAGTAGCTAGAGAATGGCCACTCGACTTGAGCTACTTCAACAATGGCTCAGTAATAATCAAGCCATCTCCTTCAAGCATATTAGAAGAGAAGGGAACAAGCTGGAAGAATTTCTTGCTAATTTAGGAGTGGACAGTGGAAAGGAATTCTTTGAAGGTTCAGTTCATTGCATAGCTTCAGAGAACCAACTTTCTACCTTTCATTCGATATTAACAAGAGATATGCAGGCGGGGGAGGAAACACACCCGGATGTGGGTGTCATTAAGAGGTGATTAATAGGTGTTATTGATTATGCATGTGCAGTCGGCAACTGGCAAGCATACAGGAGAGGTTAGGCGGGCTGAGGACAGACTTAATTACTCTTCAATGCAGGCAATTCATCAGTCTTTATTGCAGGCATGAGTCCATGGTATGCAGATGGAGGTTAACAGGATGGCGCGCCAGCTTCTGGTCTCATTCACTCTGGTTCTTTCCAGGTATTCTGTAGTGTGTCCGCTCTCAGGGGAAGCTGTCTCCATTTGCTCTGGTTCTCTTAGGGTAAGTCGCGGTGATCGCCTCTGGTGGTCCTGCTCTCAGGGGCAGCCGCCTTGGACTCAGAACGGTCCCCAGTTGATTACCATAAGGAAGTACATTCCGTTGCTCAACGCAGATGTTGAGCGCTCTAATTCGGATTTAGCCTTTTATGTCTTGTGTATCAGGTCAGCCTTTGGTATATACCCTATTAAAAATTTGGTTTCCGTCCCTGTTATAGGTGTCTGGGTTGGGAATTGGATTCACTCGGTTGTCGGTGTCTGGGTTGGGAATTGGATTCACTTAGTTGTGGCTGGGCATTGTCGGTTAGCCGGGTCTTCCTTTGGGGTGCTCAAATTCTGGGTCTCGCACTCCTCCATCTGGTCTTCCTTTCGGGGTCATTCAAGCAATCAGTCGCTTTTCCTGCACCCTCAGTCTTTGAGCATTACGCTGTCTCGTTTGAACATGGCACCCTGTCGACAGGGCATTCCCAGGCGCAGGAGCAATTCGGGATTTCGGGGAGGGTCGGGGGGGCGGAGTAGCCCTGAACCTCGTCGCATATCACCATTAGCTATGGCCTCGCCTTCTTCGCCAACCTTAGATGAGTCTGGTCCCTCCCTAAACAGTTCGCTGCATTCCGCCAGGTTCAAATTCAAAAGCAGGCTCAACAGACCGCTCATCTCTGCCTTAGTCACTGTCATCTTCTCGGAGGAAGAAGATGACCTCGCCAGCTCTGATGCTACCTCAAAGGATCAATCGCCTTCTCAGAATGGCAATACGTCTTAGAGTAGATTGGCAGAAGATGTTCTCAAAGTCTCCTCGGTGGTGCAGGAAGAGCATTGTCAGGAAGAGGACAACACTCAGTGGGACTCTCCTCGGGAGAATATCATTGACTACGAGCCAGTGAAAGGCTATGAAAACATCCTGCACCTTAGGCCACCTCCGGATGGCAATTTGATGGAAGTCGAAGACGAGGTGATGGTTACCTGGGAGCGCGCCCCGGATAAGGTCAACGAAAATGATACTGGTGAACCTAAGTAAGTTTCAGTCCATTTGCTTGCAGCTTCGGGATAGTAATTTAGTTTTGGATTTCCAGATTTCACAGTTAAATATCAGGGTGCCTGGTACCGACATTTCCAGCTTGTAGCCGATCATATGCAGGATTTTTGCTGTGGATCTCCTTTCTTGTAATCTTGCTAAAGTACAGTCATCAGTTTTGTACTGTTTAGTTTTGGGTCTATATAGGTCTGTTCAGGTTTTTTTAGGCTATGATCACTGCTTCTGTAAACAGAAGGAAAAGCAATTTTTGTAAAGGTATCTTGACAGAGGGATGGCTACGGCCCCCTCATAGGTTTAATCGTCTTTGTACATATTTTTTCTCTTTCTAATATTAATAGCATAGTCTTTACTCAAAAAAAAAAAAAAAAAATACAGGGAAAGGTAGGAAAACTCCTGGATCTTATAGAGTGTTTGTAGTGTTAATAGGATGAATATGATTTAAATTCAATTAAATATAGAGCATACGCAGATGAATTCTATACTTAATATTAGAAATAAAGCATTATATTGTTAACAAGCTAGAGCAAAGTAAACTTAAGAAAATTTGGCCCTTAATATTCTTGCAACAGCAAAGAGGGAAAAAAAACATATGGAAACTAAGAAAATAAACAAGTTTACGTGAAAGAACACATCACCAATTGCTTGACACAGGAGTCCTGGAACAAACTTTCTCTGTATTTCTTTAAATTGATCACTTTGAGTACAATCCATGGCTTACATCAATGTACATCTCTTTTCTTCATACATAATCCAAAATAATCCAACACATTCCAACCCTTACTAAGTCTTATTAAAAAATATTTATAGACTTCCTATTGTACTAACTTTAGATTCCAAAAAGAAATTGATTAAAAAATAATATCTAACAAAATTACATTAAATTTATTAAACAAAACTAAAATATAATATTTTTGGAGAAATTAGACTTTTTGTTGAATCTTTGAAAGAAGCCTGCCACTGCCTGTCTGGAAAAAATAACTAAACAATATACTGAAAATAAAAAGAATCACTGGAAAAGTGCACTAAATATGGAACTGTTGAGAAAATCTTTAGCCTTGAAATCTGGAAATTGGTTCTTTAATGCCAATCCTCTGCATTTTGTAGCCTTTCATGATTTTGTTCTTAAAATTTGGAAGTGATTTGGTGTCTTTTCTTCCACCTGGAATCTATGTTGTTTGAATCTTCTTCTTTCCCTTTTACTAACAGTGGGATCCATCTATCCTTTAAATAATACTTCATCACAAAATAGCCCATTTTCAAACAGTTGTCCACAATCACAGAAGACATGGCTTTCTTGATGTCGTTGAGAATAGAATCCAAACACTGAATGGTGGTTTTCAAGGGGGGTGGTGGGGTGGGAGTAGGAGTGGTAAGTGGTATATGGCAGGACCCCCCCCCCCCCCCCTGAAAATTCCTAGGATTTGACACATAATTCGGGTGGTATTACTGAAGCCATGTTTCATTCCCCCCTCCCCCCCGTTCGTTAAGTCTCAAAGGGTTTGGATGGGCCAAAACCCATCCTTTGTCGTTGAGTTCGGTGGAAAACACCACGACCGTTGATCTAGGCACAAGCGTTATCACAAGCTGAAAAATTGTCATATCAAACCATTTTTATTATGAAATGTCAACTAATGCATGGTTAATTAACATAAAAAAGATTAATTAATAAAAATTAGAATAATCACAATGACATTTAAACTGGCGCACCCATACTTCAAGAATTTTTTATTTTTTTTAGCTAAACAAATTGAAAATGAGAAGTAATTTTTTAAAATATCCCAGTGGGACAAATAATTAATTAATCATACATGACTACTATATTTATAGGACTCTAACACATATTATAATAAAAAATCTATATATGGAAATATTTGCGACCCACCCATATACCGTTACATGGCTAACTCTTTCAATTATTTCAATCAATTCCTTATCTCTAGGTTGAATTAAAAAAAAATGATTGAAATCAATTTTATTCAATTTTAAAAGATGTCTTCTAAACAACAAATAAGTTTTATTCAATATTATTTCTTTTTAGATTATCTATAGGAGTTTAGTCATAACATAATATAAGTCAATCGTATTGGAATTTAATATAGGTCAAAAAACCATATATGATAACATTTCAATAATTTTATATAATTTTATGAACTTTCCTAAATTTACATAGCTATCCAAGTATTTCAATCAATTCCTTATCTTAAGGTTCAATTAAAAAACTCAAATATTATTGAAATAAGTTTTATTCAATTTTAAAAGGTGTTTAGATGTAAACTACAAATAAGTTTTATTTATCAACAAAGAGCATATATATGTGTGTGTCTTTTCTATTTGTTGAATGTTTTACAATCCAATATGAAGCATGTGTGTAACACTTTCCATGCTTTAAACCAAACTAACACATGACATTTATTATTAACATACAAATATTTTAGTGTTGTTCATAACCTAGATCTAGTTGAATTTCCATTTTAAATAAAATAATATCATATCAACTTGGTTAAATTATTAATGTATTAAATTTTAGATCTTTCTTAATTCTAGATCTATGGGATTCACATAAGGATCCTATCCCTAAAAACAAAAGCTCCTTAAAATTTGAAAAACTTTGTTTTTGCAAAGGGTCAATCAAGCTATATAGCTCAATCATCACGTCGTTGGCTAACCACATAAATCGCTTCATCAAGGGTTTCTTAAACCCTCTATTGTAACTTATTTTTCTTTGTGTATTTATTTTATAAATTGCATAGAATTCAAAAAAAAAAGAGAGTTAAATTAATTTTCTTTATGCACTTTGTAATAAAGTATGCTAGACTAAATGGCACTTTAGATTTTATTATAAAACCAAAAAATATGTATTTGAATTATTATTTTTTAATTGAATAAATTTCATCATTGAAGAAGTTAAATTTCGGGTAGTTTCTGATGTTCCATATCAATTCCGCTCCAATCAACTACTATTAAGTAATTTTGGGACCCCCCGCAGTCCTAATAGTTAATGAAGGGGGCACGGGGGGGGTTGCAAAACAGTATTCAGTCCCCCAGTGATTGCGGGACCCCCTCCCTCTGCTTACCACTTACCGCTATCACCCTCTCTGCACCCGCCCCAACCTCTTCCAATGCCCCTACCACTTTAACTCACCACCAAACATTCCACCAAATTAATTATTGCTACATTTCCCTAAGAATTGAACATTTCAACCATTAAATTATTCAAATATTTCTTGCTAATGTTCTAGCTATTAATTGCAGTTAGACCAATAACAATTATTGAAATAAAACCATTGGAAACCCAATAATAAATTTAAAACACTACTACCAAGTTATTGATCTTCCATCTTCCATTCTTAACCAGAGAATTATGTGATACTAAATTGTCAATTTTAGAAATCACTAGTGATATCAACCTCAAATTCATCGAGTAATTTCATTAATCATTCTTTGTTATTTCAGTTTCTAAAATGGCAAGTTAGAAAGGGAAATCGTACCTAATTTAGATGAATTTCCCTTTCTTTATACCGAGTTTAAGATTATAGAAACCCAATATGAATTTGACCTTTATGAACTCCATAACTAGGCATTTCAGAAATTTGAAGATGGTACAATGAATTATACTTTTAGGAGTCCATGTTTCCCCAATTATGTTTTCCTCAAACTCATCACTTCTCCAAATTCATCCCCTGGTGTGAATGTCGATATTTACCAAGTCAAAGGGCCATAGTTGCTCGAAATAACGAAATCTTGTTTTTTGTAACCCTAAAGTCAATTTTTCAAGATTTGTAGATAAACGCTCAAATTCCTCTTCATCCTTTTTTAGCTGACTCTTTGATGGAAATTTATTAGAAACTTACATTTCAGCAGCGAGCCCATATTCTTTAGTCCTTTCTTCCCGAAAATTCAGAATTACCTCAGAAAACTACACCATACTCTTCTAGCATATTTCCATAAATTTCTAAACAAGTTGTTTCCATGGTTTGTTGTCTTTTAGGTTACCAAAATGATTAGTGGGTGGATGAAGTCATTTTAGATTTCCTCTTAGTATTTTCATTTGGAAAAAAAACCCTTAGTTTTCTTTAATTTTAGCCATTTTTTATAAGATGTTATCCATGAAATTTTTTTTTTGTTTAATGCTTAGGGGTATTTCAAGCATCAATCTATTTTGGTATATCTATTATTGTATCACTAGTCAGAAATATTTAGAATCCCATTGCAAAATTTGGATTTACAAGGATGGGCACAGTCAATTATCCATTGGACGTCATTCGCCAAGAAAAATTTAGAGGAGTATTCTTTTAGTGATTTTGTTGATCAGTTTTTCTATATATCATTGTGCCTTCTTAGCAGTGATGTAGTTCCCAGGATATCCACTGAAATAAAAATGAGTTTACATCTCAGTGAGCGATAAAAAGTATGATATTGTATCTTCACCAAAATTTTACAAAAATCTGAGTTTATAGTTGTGAATTGCCTCCATACAAGCTACCAATTTTTATGCCTATGAGAATTTTTTTCTCTTGAATATATTAAGAAAACGATGAAAATGATGAAATTAGTTTTGTTTATATGGATAAGAAGGCTCAATTTAAGTTAAAGGCACAAGTGGGTCCATTTACAGTTAATACCAGAGCAACAAAAAGGGAAGTTGACAATTTATTGAAATAGATGAAATTTAAGTTGAGTTTCAATTGGCCTTATGACCCTTTGGGAATATTTTCATCTATCAGAGTTGAACAAAAATAAGTTCCTTATATTCATATATCTAAACTAGAAATTGAGCAATATTAAAATTAGGAGATATGGGGGAGAAACACCTCGTGGGATATGGAGGAACAAATTTCCAGTGAGACAGCTCTAGAGATCCCAAGATTGAAATAAAAAGAATTGAAAAGACCTAGTGAGATTATGTCTCCTACAGTTTCAAGTCATAGAAAAATGGGATTTAAAGTTTTCAAAATGAGGAAAACAATGAATGTAGAATAATAATCATCAGCCATCAAGAATCCATAGGAACCTAATATAGTGGTGCTAACAAGAAAGCTTGTGCATTCTCTACAACAAGCTGAAGAAATAGTTCTAGATTCCTTTGCTTCTCCTTATTTATATCAACAAAGTACCTTTGCAATATTTCGAGATATGAAGAAGAAGAATGAAGCATTTAATACTTCTACACATTTTGAGTTTTGGAAACAGTCTTCCACTACTCAAACTAGATTGTTATATGCACTTAACCCTGAAATAGGGCTATTGCAATTAACACTTCTTAAGCCAAAATTTCCAATTCCTAAAAGTGCATAGGGCTACAAGACTTTTGTATTTTCTTTTGACATAAAGAAGATTCACACAATTGGTAAAATTTATCTTCATAAGAAAATAGGTGAGATGATCCATGCCTCATTGATAAGCTTTTCTATGGCTGCATCAAAATTATAGGCTTCTTTAAACAATATTCATTCACATCTCAAACTAGAAAATATGTCTTACCTAGCTAAATATACAAGAATAAAAGAATTATAATATTTGGTAATAAAATTATGATTAGATCCTAATTATTTTAATGTTTCCAAAGAGATCATCAAATATAGGAATGCAGACATTCAAGCACTCAAAAAGAAACTAAAATTACCAACAATAGAACACCCCAAACTTAGGAAGTGGTTTAGCTAGAGACAGAAATAAAATATGTTGAAGATGATAGTTGAATAGAATATTTAGATTCAGAAAATGGAGGCAAATTTGGAAAATCTCATGAAAGAGAAGGAAAACCAACTCAATTCAGGAACTTCTATAGTGAAAATAGAATCAACCAGTGAAGAAGCCACTGAGAAGTTATCAAAGGCCATGGAATATTTGTCCCTAAGAAATGCGGAAATATAGAAATTGAAAGCATCCTTGCAGAGAATGGAAGAAAATAATATTAAGGCAGATAATGCATGCATTTCAGAGGTGCAAAAAATTTTCAAGCTAACTAAATAGCTTGAAAAATACATGGATGAGTCAATCATTGCACAAACATTATTTGAAGCAAACAAGAAAATTTGTATAGATATAAACTCAACTATTTCAAATATGTGGACATCCATTGAGATAATTTTTGAGCAGGAATAGCTGGTACAAAAAGAAAAAGAAGCCATCATAGAAATTAAGGAAGAACCAAATCATAAACTAGGAGAAGCCCAAAGGATCCTTAAATTGTTGAAGTCAAAGACCAAATATGAGCTTGAAGAGTTATTAATTGAATATAGGATAAACACATTCCTATAGGTTAGAAAAGTATTGACAAAAATAAACTTGATGTTGCACCTAGAAAATAAATGTTAGACCTTGGAAGCTCAAATTAAAAAGTTCCATAGAAAATCTACTATCCTCCAGCGAAAAGGACTTCCATATTTAAGGGATTCTAGTAGCGAGTTGATTCCGCTTGAGAATTACCAATACAAATTACATAACATAACATCAGATAAGTTAAGATTTGCTAAGGTAAAAGCAATCATAAGTGGAAAAGATTTCATAGAAGGTTTAGAATACGACTTATTTATATTGCATGAAGTCCATCACTTATTCATTACTAAGCCAAATTTTGAGAAGTATAGAGAATTCGATGAAACCAACAGGAAGGTGATTAAATTATCATGTCCATCTAGTGACAAATGACATAAGATCCTCGAACTTCTAGAGTGAACCGAATACAGAATTTTATGTAGTAGAGCAGAAAAGTAGGAACAACATGTAGTTATTTAGGGGCCAGTACAACAAACACAAGAGTAGAAAGAGCGAATACAAGTTTCGATGCAACAGTTGTAAAGAACACTCTTGAAAAGTGTGTTGATTTTCCATATTCAGTTTTAGATTCCTACTTTTAAATTGTATTAATCAAATATCTCCAAATTATTTTGGATAAGACTTTATATTTTGTAAAGGATTGTATTAAATTAGATATCCTTGAATTACACTCTATCTATGCATTGTAATTTGACGTAAAGAGGGTTGAAACTTTGTGATAGCCAATAAACATCATTATACTTCTCTGGACATTTTTGAAGATAATCAAAGGAATTTGACTTCAATTTTAATAGAAGTGTGTTCATGTGAGTTTTTCTAGTGTATTCGTTTATGTTTTCAATCATATGTTCAAGGTAAAACAAGAGTTAGGTCAATGCAAATGTTAACTTTCCTGATAGCTCGTTGCAAATTTATCATCATCACTAAGACTAGATAATTGAACATGATGTTTAAATTAGTACTTATGCATCATTTGATTGTTTCCTTTTCTTATCTATTGAATGTATATGCATGGAAAATTTTAGGAGCTAATGTTCGCCCAGTGGGATAATTTTCCATGATTTCTCCACAAAAAAGATTCGCCAATTTCTAATTTTTAAAAAAGATGATTCATCCAAATTTTAGAATATAAAATTATTTTACCTTAAAAATTGCCAACATTATAGAGAGACTATATATAAAACCATTATAAATTTGAATCATTTTATAAATATATCAATAAACGTTTTATAGTCTTCATATTAGGGATTAGTGAGATTTGCCAATGTTTTTCAACTTCAAGAAAATTTTCCTTGTGTATATGTGTTGGATGTAGATGTTTTTATACATGCAACTAATATATCTGTTTGAATAAGTATTCAAAATGAGTGTTTAATTATCATATATTTTCTCCTTTCCTCTATCAAAATCAATTGAAGGATTATATTATGTTATGAGTGAAAATCAACACTTTGAAAATCTCAAAAGATTTTAGGTTGCACAAGTTTTAATAGTTTGATTCATTAGTATTCAAATTAAATGAAATCCCTAACATAGATGCTTTGGCATAATTCCTGAGCCTAGGAATGCCTCTAAAGTTACAACATCAAATAAGAATCATTGTTGGGGAATAGAGTTTGAAGTTTATTTCCCTGGAACAATAATATGACTTACCTCTTAATGGTGAATAATAGGTTCGCAGGCTGAAATCATTCACCTAATGACTTCATAAATTAAATCTCGCTTCCCATAGGCATACTATATCTCACTCTAATCCTCATCTTTTCACTCCATTATCAGATCCATAATGACTTGTGATAATTACCTCTCTTATAGGTAGACTTGAAGCTTCTACTTCTACTCCTCTTCCTCCTAAAACAACTTAATATTCTGAGCCTTTTCAACCAATTCCTATCCTTGTTGAATTATCAAATTTACCACCTAAAGTATTATAACTCCTTTATAAGAGAGTAGATATACAATCACATTTGTTAGTTCATCAACTTGAGTCTTTTGAGCTTCTTGTTCCCTTTCAGAATCATCTGACACAGAATCAGAGCTTGAACTTGAGTTTCCTGAACTTAAGCATGTTGATTTTATTTCCTCTGTCATACATATTTATCCTTGTACTTATTCCAAGCTTGAAGAGGAACTTAAAATCTACACAAATCCTTTGGCTTTTGAAGACTAAGAAAATAAATTTCCTGAAGTTCAAAAGTTAATTGTTCAATATCAGTTAATAAAAAATCCTTTAGTTTCAGACCAGACATATTTTGGTAAATATTTCTCCCCAGAAAGATGGTTTTTCCACAAAAACAAATGGCCCAATTTAGAACAATTGTGACAGCTCGGTATTCAACACTAGTACTTCCACCAACAAATCAAATTCATGACTTTATAGAAGGATATTTGAAACATGTACCAAGATTTAATTTAGAAACAGGACCATCAATAGTAGATCGTTTGTCTGCATTTCTTGATTTTACAGAAAATATGTACATAGAGAATGAAGATGCTTATATGATATTGTTTGTCCAATCACTAGAGGTAAATGTCAAAATTGGTTCAGATGATTACATCGAAATTCTATAAATTCATGGGCAGAATTAACAACCATATTCATAAACCAATGGGGAATTAAAAAGGATCATCATTATTACCTGACATAGTTTGAATATTTAAAAAGGAACCTTGGTGAACCTATTGCAGAATATATCAAAAGGTTTAATAAGATTTACAATAAGATGCCACCAGATTGTAAATCTTCAGTTACTACTGCTAAAGTTAGATTTTCTAAAGGATTTGATGATGATTTTTCTTTAATGTTAAGATAAAGAAAATATGATGCAATTAAGGTAGAAATTAATAGGGAAATATTAAGTAAATTGGAATCCAATGTAGTAAAATAAGAGAGGAAACTGAAAGTTAAATAAGAAAGCAACTCAACATCAAAGAATAAAGAAGAGGAAGCCTCTCCCGGATGCGGGTGAGGGCACGTATCAAAAGGATGAGACACATGCATAGCATGTGCTGCCTCATGCCAACGACAAGCGATAATGGTTATGCGCCGTCAAGTTTCAGAATGGGAAGGCCGAAGCTCCAGGCATTCAATGCCGAGCAGAGGGACAGTATGGAAGCACAGAGAGCCATTAATGCGGGCTCGATCCGTAACCTCAAATTGCTCTTTCAATCGCAGGATGGCGGATTGCCATTTCATCACAAGGCGGAGCAAGAATTTCTGCAGGGGCAGGGGAAACTAGTTTGGGGGGACATTCGACGCTCAGGCAAAGCCTGGTCTGGGGAGGAATACTGCACCATCAGCAGTTGGTGGTACTCCGCGCGGAAGCGAAGGCATAATTCACCTAGTGTTTGCGCCTCTGAGGCATTCCTGCCTTCGAATTCCCCCACAGGGCAACGCGGGGACATCATTCAGTTGGCAGAGGTTTCGGAACTGGTCAAGCCTGGTGAAAACTCTATGGCAAGGACTCGAGAGCGGCAGCCGACCAAGAGAGGTCGAGGAAGAGGATCATCCTCTTGGCGCAACACCATTGCAGGCTAGACAGTTCGTGGAGGTTGGCAGTGCGAGTGCAGGAGAGTCGGGGCTTCCAGCCTTTGGCTCTGTCATTTTCTCGTTGGGCAGCACCTCGGAGAACGCGGGCATCAGCGCCCACGTCTCAATCTTGTTCACAAAATTGCCTGAAGAAGCGGAAGACGCGGCTGCGCCACCACCATTGCCACCAGGCGGAGAGGAAGGGGAAGCATCAGATGCGCAACCAGTGTTGGAAGCGGGAGGCAAGGGGAAGGAGCCTATGCAAGTTCACACGCCATCACTGGGGCCAGCTCCTCTGGGCTTCACCGAGGATACGTGGAGGGCGAGATGGGAAGGCGTCGAAGAAGGACAAGGCTGGGCACGCGTCGTGGAGGACAAAAGCCTCTGTGAGGAGGCTGAGGCACATCTTGCAGGCCGTCGTCCACCCTCCGCCCGTTCCCAGGATTGAAGCAATACTGGGTAATCCAATTTTGCATTTTGATTATGTTGAGTTCAAATGGAATCAGATTTGGCTGCCTGATAGCCATTATCTTCAGTCAAGTTTTGTAAGTCGCCCCTACGTGGGCAATCATGAGTCCAATTAGCGCAATGCTGCACCTTAGCGCTTTTGTTTTTTTGTCTGTTGGGCCTCTCTGGCAAGACGATGTCAATTCTGAAAAGGGTTATGGGAAACCAGCTAATGCTGCCCCTGCGAGGGAGCCTTTGAATGCTGGGAATTTTGTAGACACAGCCCCCGTGTGGGAGCTTTCCATGCTCAGCAAATCCAGGGGGCAACTGCTGGCCCTGGACGACATGTTTAACTGATGTAAAAATTTCACTGTACATATAATACAATAGTCTAGATAGTCTTTTACCGAGAAAAAAAAAAAGAATAAAGAAGAGGAAAATGAAATTTATGAGATAACTTCATTATTGAGAAATTTTTCCAATCAAATTTCAAGGATGGAAAATCAACCAAGAGTAACCCAAAATAATGTGTATAGACCTACGGGACAATAGAAGAGATCTTTTCAGCCACAAATTTTACAGAGAGAGGCAAAATAATAACCAACAAATTCAACCTCCATTAATGATTGATGATCAGGATCCTAATGAAGTAATGCTAGTTGTGACCAATGATATCAATTATTTTACTGACCAACCATCTGGAAATGTTATTGTCCCTATCAATCAAATTTAGCCTTTGGTCCAGAATAAATAATCCTCTGAAATTTCTAAATATCAAGTTTTCTTTTTTTCTTTTTTTAATTTATGATTATTGAATTGAATAGAAGATATGACTTGGGACCATAACAAGGCACAAGTAGACCTTAAAAAAATGTTACCTTTTATGTCCCATAAGATAAAGTTGCTAAAACTTCATCTATTTGACCATAATGCCAATCACAAGACCAATCTACTATAGAAAATTGTGTCCTTCATGTGTTTAACGGGAAAAAGAATTAGAAAGGGTCAAAATTCCAATTCATTTATCTAAGATTTCAAGAAATACAGGTTTTTTGGCTGCTCGAATTGTTTATAAATAAAGAGTCGAGTACCACATTAAATTGTCAACCCGGGAAAGTCCTTTTGTTTCAAAGGTGACTCGTACTGTATGCACTCAATTCTAAAAGCATTAAAGGTTGTAGTATAAACAAATCTAGTTTCTATCAAACCCTTACTCTGTGTTACAGCAGCTATGATCTATTGCAGAAATAAAATGAAAGCAATTAACTAATGGTAACAAATCTGTAGAAAGAAATGATGGTTGTTTTGTAACAGAGGACCAGGACCCTGTCCTCAGAATAAGGATGTTCAACACCTACCTGTGTAACCAATTTTCCAATACACACTGAAAATCCTAATCACCAGTGACACACTCTTTCACAGCGCCAATCGATTAAGAAAACAGAGTATCAACAAAAAGAAAATATCGGAAGCAAGGCTGGAAATACACAGAAATCACACACACACTTAACAGAAAATAAATGGGTGAATCTTGTGAAGAAGGTGGGCCCTGTCTCTCTCACAATATTCCCCGCAGCACATATGCTAAGTTGAAATGCTCAAAACAGTGCTTTATTCATCTGCCAAAATGTCCAATTACAATTCAGACTTACTCTGCACTACAATACTTCTGTTACAACTCACTACTTATCAACTGTAGATGTCTCCTCTTTATAGAGGAGACATTTATTACAATAGATTGTCATTATTCATTCCGTTTGACCCTTTTGTACAAAAATAGGAAATCGGTTCCTGTTACAGCATGTTGTTACAACAGTGTGTAACTTTTTCATCCTTCGTTAGGCGGATCCTTCTGCTGTTGCAAAACGGGTATACCTTGTCCATAGCCTTGAGATATTTGTACTATGCTTGGTTGTTTCATCATTATTGTCGATTTGGTAAATCTCAACTGTTCCTGGTGTTCTAGCACCTGTGACTATATTTTTTTGATCGTGCTGTGTCAGCATCTGCCAAGTATAGTTCTGCCAGCTTCAGACGGTTACTGCCCCACTAGACAATGTTGTTTCACCCATTGCAAAATGAGGTTTTACCCGCTTTAGTCAGTTGTTGTTTCTGGTGTTGCAGCAACTGCACAGTTGTTGTTTCTGGTGTTGCAGCAACTATGAATTATAATTATGCGGACTTTGGACAGTTTCAACAATTATCAGCAACTTAGTCAACTTCCAAAGATTAATTATAAAGATAACATGAATATGTGTTGAATGATTAAACATATAGGAATGAGGAGAGTTACTTCATACCTTGGAATAATGAGGTCAAAATATTATTAAGGGTTTCAAATTATGGGTTAAAGAGGGTAACATCATGACAAAATATAAGCTCAAAAGTAGACAATATGGAGTCCTAACATCCCCCCCAACTGAAAGGGTTGCATGTCCTCATGCAACATTTACTCTGAATCTGAGTCGGAATACTGGGATGAAGAGTGTAAGTTGTTAATACAGTAGCTAAAGAAGGTGTTATCCGACCTGCTTCTGAACCCATAGACACTCTGTAATTGTTGCCATACTACCGCCTCCTCCTTTTTGGTCAGTTTGTAATGAGCCTTATATTGTTGACCAGGTAACCACAAGAGAGGAAAATGAAAATGGTAACCAATCCACTTTTCAGCACACTGTTCCATACATTTGACATAATCAGGTATGCGTGAAATTGCTACCTGAAGATTGAGGGGATTGTAAGGATGATATTCCTGTCTCTCTTTTGGACAATGTTCCCAAAATAAATTGTTTGCTTTGATGGCCAGCGCCCCTTTTGTTTTTACATAATATTGGTAGTCCTGCAAGACTGCTGCCTGTAGTTTCCTCATGTGATCAACCATCTCTGGATTACTCAGATTTTTTTGATGTTGTGGAATGAAGGTGGCTGCATTCTGTGGTTCATTTCGAATCCAGAGAAGGCAGTTCTGCTCATTATGCGTTGCTCACATATAGGCATTTTTCCAGGTAAGTTGATTGGCTAGAAAAGAGATGAAGGCTCTTATTTGGATATCACCAACAATAGGGAGTATATTCATCACTCTATCTTCAGGCATGGCCTCATTGTGAAGATAGAGTTCACAGAGCAAGTTCTGATCATTATTTGGTGCTTCTCTGAATGTTTCAATAAATTGATCAGGTGTATCAACTTGGTAGGGTCTTCCATCTCTGATTGCCTTTATTTGCAAGAACGCTAAGAATTCTCTCAAAAATACTGCATAATTGAAAGAGGGTTTTTTTGTAGCTAGTACCCTCTGGACCAAATTGAAGATGTGGGACAACCTAGCTTTTAATTCCTTATTTTCTTTATGTTGAGCTCGAGACTGTTCAAGTGCACCCCAATTTTTGTATGCATAGCTAAACCATATTGACTTTTGCTGTTGGAATGCCCTCCCTTGTGAAAGCTTATATTTTGTTCTCCATGTGTCCTTTGGTTGTTGAAAACTAGAGGTCTGAGTGTGAGCATTGTTGACACAGGGAGGTTCCATCTGTGCATAAGCATCAGCAAAAGATTTATGTTATGTACTAGTTTGAGTCGCCCAGGGTGGTTCTATGTCCTCCTCTACAATTCTTGAAAAACCCGTTGGTTCTTGTGTAACAACAGGTTGTTCTATTTCTTCTTCTGCAGCTCTTGCTGGTTCTTGTGTAACAACAAGTTGTTCTATTTCTTCTTCTGTAGCTCCTGCTGGTTCTTGTGTAACAACAGGTTGTTCTGTTTTGATTACAACAACAGAAGGTTGTGAATTAGCTTCAGTCATTGGGACCTGGACTATCTTATATCCTGCTTGAGTGTAAAGCTCACCACACTCGCTGTACATATATTCATTAGATTGACTCTTTTCTGTTACAGACACTACCCATGCTAGGATGTGGAGATTGTATTCATTCTGGTAGGCTTCCTTAACCATCATTATCTCCTGTTGATAATCCTTAATTTGGGATTTTAGAAATTCAATTTCTTCCCGCAGGGAGGCTATGGTAGGCATAGCTTCTGTATCTACAGGTTCTAATGGAGGAAGGGATCGTTGTTCCGCATCCACTTGGTCATTTGCATCCACAACAGGTGGTTCTTGTGTGTCACTTGTTGGTTCAGTGGCTGGTTCTTGTGTAACAACCACTCGCATAATATTACCTTGGGTGTCTACTTTAGATTTTTCGGCAACAGGTTCTTGTGTAACAACTGCCTCAGAAAATAATGTCACAAAACTGTCAACGCTCTGCATCGCAGCCCTAGAGGGTGAGGAAGGGGAATGCTCAAGAATGGTTGGAGTGCGGGATCTTAGGATGATGGGTGGAGAAGTGGGGATAATGGGGCTAGTGGGTTTAACTGCTACAGACGACCGTGTTTGTCGCCTTGGTACAGAAGCAAGAAAGTCAGTAATTTTTCTTTTTCGGTCACTTTCCTTCAAAATGGGGGAGCTATCAGGAATAGCAGCAGCTTTGACTGAAGCCATGGTTCTTCTTCGTTTTGGTGGAGTTTCAGTTTTATGCTGCTTTTTTCTTTTAAGAAAGATGATGGGGGTGTTATCATCAGAGTCATCAGTGGAGATATGAAGCATGGGGATGGATGGTTGAGCTTCATTGGGGAATGGGGTCCTCTGTAGGGGTGTTTCCGCTGCTAATTGTTGGGGAATTTCTTGGAGTATTTGCTCTGGTTGTTGGGAAATTTCCTGGGGTATTTGCTCTTGTTGTTGGGGAATTTCTTGGGGTATTTGCTCTGGTTGTTGGGGAATTTCCTGGGGTATTTTCTCTTGTTGTTGGGGAACTTCCTCTGCCTGCTGAGGATCTTCTTCTATTTTCTAGGGAGAATTAATGAGGGGAGGTGGGTGATTTAGAGCAAAGCCTCTATTTATTAGAAGTTGGGCTAAGCGATGATGTTTCAGGGAAAGGAGCAGATGCCTTGCTTTTACAGTATAGCATGACATATTTTTTAGACAACCCAATAGATAATAGGGCATGTTTATTAACTGACCATGCCTCAAATGATTTAAGAAAATGAAGTCGTGTTGGTAAATTACCTGGTAATGACCCTTGCAAGTCAAATACTGCTTAACGAACTCCCCAACCTTTGGTCATGGTGGAGGCAGTGACTGAAGTGCGACCCCTCTGCCTTTGGCTTCCACATGCTCGCCTGGTAGGAAAAATTCTTGTTGCGCGTTCAAAATAAGATGTTTTCTACTAAACCAGCGTGTACCAATGATTGGTAACCCGCAAACTTGGGCTACGTCTTCTTCTGTTACTGGAATTTGTACTCCCTGGACCATGGAAAATCCTTCTCTTAAGTTGCATGTGAACTCCAATACTTGTTGTGTATTGAAATCTGGGAGTCTTCTAAAGTAGTCTACCCATCCTTCTTGCAGGAAAATTTGGTAAACCTCGGGGTAGAGTTCCAGTAGTGCTGTTGTGCCAGGTTCATGTGTAATCATATTTCCCCCCATAGCTGCTGATCCAGCAAAAATACACAATGCAGAGCCGAGTTGCCGAGTTTGAGAAAGAGTAAACCATTACAAATGAGGATATGCCACGACGAGGTGGCTTTTAGATATTAGCGTGAGGAGTAACGGTGGCGGTGATTGACGTGTTATGCAATGATTACAATATTTTGGTAATCCCCCCAAATCTATGGCTGAATGATATGATTGGTAGTACAATGATTTCGGAAGTTGTATCAGCATCTCCACATTAACTATAATTTAATATCCACACTTAAACATGTGTACCTTTACTTTTACCTTTAGTTGCACGCCAAAAAGTCTTATCTTGTCTTTTGTTGGATCAATAATGATTACAAAGGGTGTAGAAGCATGAGAATACAGGCGATTTTTATTACTGATAGGAAGTAGTAGTGAAGAAGTGTAATTATCAGAGTGCATGGCTAGTTCCTTTAATGAAGAATAATATATTCCATCAGGATGATAGTTCATTAAGTATTGAAACTGGTGTTACAACATTGAGAAGTGATGTTGTCGTAACAGGAGTTGGTGCTGCAGGAGCGGGAAATGGTGTTGCGGCAATGGGGAAATGATGTTGCAGCAACAGGAAGTGGTTTTGCGGAAACGGGAAATGGTGTTGCAGCAACGGGAAGTGGTGTTCCAGCAACGGGAAGTGGTGTTGCAGTAATGGGAAATGATGTTGTAGCAACAGGAAGTGGTGTTGCAACAACAGAAAGTGGTATTGCAGCAATGGGAAGTGGTGTTGCAGCAATGGGAAGTGGTGTTGCAGCAACGGGGAAATGATGTTGCAACAACAGGAAGTGGTGTTGCAGCAACGGAAAGTGGTATTGCAGCAATGGGGAAATGATGTTGCAGCAACAGGAAGTGGTGTTGCGGCAACGAGAAATGGTGTTGCAACAACGGGAAATGGTGTTGCAACAACGGGAAGTGGTGTTGCAGCAACGGGGAAATGATGTTGTAGCAACATGAAGTGGTGTTGCAGCAACAGGAAGTGGTGTTGCAGCAACAGGGAAGTGATGTTGTAGCAACAGGAAGTGGTGTTGCAGCAACAGGAAGTGGTGTTGCAGCAATAGGACATGATGAAAGACTGATTTATGGTCCAAAAAAACGTTCCCAAGCTGCAAAGTGATTCTTTTGGAATTTTTATTCTCAGCTATCCTCCAAAACTAAGATCTGCAAAACAATTAATTGTAACATGGCAACCCTTGGCAGGGATTATTAATTAAGAAATCTAATCTAAAAATAAAGAAATAAACAGAAATTTAAGTGCCTTGAGGGACAGCAGGTTCCTCCAAAAAACATAATGTAAGTCTGCCATGCAAGTAGCTCTGAAATCCTCTTTAGAAACAGGCCATTGATACAAATGGAGTCGATACCCATTCACTAATAATGGTGTTCTACTATCATCAATCGTTAAGAGTCTGACTATTCCATTTGGAAAAACAACATCTATTTCATAAGGCCCTAGCCACCTTGTTCCTAATTTACCTTGGAAATTTTCGAAATGGGAGTCATAGAGTAAAGCCCAATTACCTTTCTGGAACTTCTTTTGCTTAATGGTTTTGTCGTGCCATCTGGTTCTTTGTTGCTAGATCATGGTTGTTTGATGGATGTCATCCAACCTCTTCTCGTCCAGTTCCTAAAGCTGTTGCAACCTGGCTGTCTGTGCATCAGTCAAATCAAGGTTAACAGCTAAAGTAGTTCTTAAAGTTTTGATTTCAAAATCCACAGGGAAAGCAACATTTTTACCAAAAACTAATTCATAGGGTGAAAAGCCCGTAGTATTCCTTCAAGTAGTTCCATAATCCCATAGCGCTTCAGGCAACTTTTGAAACCAGTCCCTCCTCTTTTCCTTTATTTTTTTTTGTCAAAATGGCTTCTATGACTTTGTTGGTGCTCTCCACCTGCCTATTTGCCTGGAGGTGATAAGGTGTGGTCATTTTATGCTTAATATGGTATTTATGCAATGTGTCTTTGAACCCATGAGAGTTAAGAGGAGGTCCCCCATCAGTGACTAGTTCCCTAGGCAATCCAAACCTAACGAACATCTCTTCAAATAAAAATGTTAATACTAATTCTTCATTAGCTTTGAGGAGTGGCTTATCTTCTACCCACTTAGTCATATAATCTGTGCATACTAGTATATACACTTTTTTATTGGATGGAGGGTTAATGGGACCTATAAAATCTAGTGCCCATCTTTCAAAAGGTTCAAGAATTACCTGGGGATTGAGTGGCATTTCATCTCTGTGATTCGGCTGGCCCATTCTTTGACAACTATCATAAGCCTTGACATATTTCTTTCCGTCCTTGAAGATTAAGGGCCAGTAGTAACCCATCATGAGAACCTTGTGTGTTGTTCTTTTGTCTGCAAAATGCCCTCCACAAGGGCCATCGTGGTAGGCTTTCAATACATCATAAATTTTATCTTCGCCAATGCATCTCTGGATCTCCTGATCGAGTCCTATGTGAAACAGACACCCGCTTATCCAGTTTTACCTAGCACTTTGTTGGATGATTTTCCTTTTTTCTCTATGCGATAGGTGTGATAGTAATTTTCCTGCACCTAAATAGTTGGCAATGTCTGCATACCAAGGTGAGTGAGCAGATACTGCAAATAAATATTCGTCAGGAAAATAATCATCTATTGGAATATTTTCATTAGTTTTTAACCGAGAAAGGAAATCAACAACTACATTCTCTTTTCCTGGTTGTTCTACAATTGTGATATCAAATTCTTTTAATAACAATAACCATCTGGTAACTCGAGCATTTCTAACTGCTTTGTTCATTAAGTATTTGATGGCCGAGTGGTCAGTATGCACAAAAGTAGTATAACCAGTAATATAATGCCAAAACTTATTGATAGCATAAATTACTGCTAGAAATTCCTTCTCAGTAACTGTATAATTAAGTTTTGCGGGGATCATATTTTTACTAATAAAGTAAATGGCATAGGGAAGACTATTTTCTTCTTGTCCCAAGACAGCTCCAATCGCAGTGTCTGAGGCATCAAAGGATATATAAAAGGGGAGTGCCCAATCAGGTCCTCTCAAAATGGGAGTTGTAGACAACTGATGTTTAAGTTCATCAAATGCCTTTTCACAATCATCAGACCACTTAAATTCAACATTTTTCATTAGTAACACAAATAGAGGAGAAGCTATTTTAGAAAAATTCTTGATAAATCTTCTATAATACTCGGCATGTCCTAAGAAGCTTCCCACATCCGTTTGTGTTTTGGGGATAGGGAGGGTCTGAATTACCTGTATTTTGGCTGGATCGACTTCAATTCCTAAGATTGAGACGAAGTGACCCAATACAATACCTCGATTTATCATCATATGGGATTTTTAAGTACTTAAAGCAAGGTGTGCTTATATACATCGCTTAAGTACTTTTTCAAGGTTCTGTAATGCATCTTCAAAAGTCGTGCCATAAGGAGTAAATTCATCCATAAATTTTTCTAAAGAATCATTTAACATATCAGAAAATATCCCTATCACTGCTCTTTGAAATGTTGTTGGGGCGTTAGATAACCCAAATGGAAGAACCCTATAGGCAAACGTCCCCCATGGGCTAGTGAAAGTGGTCTTGTCCTGATATTGGGGTGCAATATTTATCTGATTATATCCGCTAAATCCATCCAAAAAGGAAAAGAATTTCTTACCTGCCAAGTTATTTAATACTTGATTAATGAATGGTAGAGGGAAATGGTCTTTCTAGGTGGCCTTATTTAGGGCTCTACAATCCACACATACTCTCCATTTCCCATTTTTCTTAGGTACAATTACTAGTGGAGAAACCCATTCACTATCAGATATAGGATATATAAATCTTGCATTCAATAGTTTTTGAAGTTCTTCCTTTACAATTTCCCTTAAATTGGGATTCATCTGTCATTGGGGTTGACAGACTCGGCGGGATCCTTCTTTAATATAAATGCAGTGGGTGCATAATTCAGGAGAAATCCCCTTCATATCTGTATAATCCCATGCGAATGCTTCTTTATTTTCACGGAGTAGCTTCATTAATTGTTGTTTTTTATCGCCTATTAGATTAGGATTTATATTTAATGTCTTACCTGGCTAGATTTCTACTGTTATACTTTTGGAGGAGCTTCCAGCTAATGTCTGAGGTAGATTTTCAGTTTCAAGGTTCTGCTGGGATTCAGATTCCAAGATTGCAGTGAAGTGATTATGTATTTCTGGACTAACCGAAGAAGGTTCAAAGATAAATCTGCTGATTAATTCATCTTCGGTTGAGTCTTTGAAAGTTAAAGCTTGTCCGACAGTTAAAATAGGCTGAGTTTCCTCATCCTCATAATCTAACCATAAAGAGTTGTCGTTATTAATCATGGGCGTGGCATGATGATAAAGAGTAAGTTGTTTGGTTTCCTACCCATTAGATATTGTCATTGATCCAGATCTACAGCTGATGAAGGCATCTGCTGTAGCCAGCCAAGGTCTTCCTAGAATCAGTGGATGACCCCCCAACTTTGTTTTAGTTTGTAGCACAAAAAAATCAGCTGGGTAATTCCAAGATTCTACGAAAATTACCAGGTCTTCAATGACTCCTTCGGATTTAATTGTAGAGTGGTCAGCCAGCTCTAGAATGGTTGGGGTTTCCCTAATTAAGTTTTTCAAATGCAATAATTGTGTTGTTTCAAGTGTCATAATGTTTATTGCCGCGCCCAGATCTACTAGAACTTTACAGACAAATGTTTTACCAACCTGAACTGTTACTGTAGGGTGACCAGGGTCACCATATTTCAAAGGGGGGTATTTTTTTGCCATCAAAGCAGTCGATTCTCCGATCACATGGAATATGAGGGGTTCCTTAGCTTTTCTTGCCGGCTTTTTAATACAGATATCGCTAACAGTTCTAGCATATATAGGAACATCTCTTAGTGCTTGCAATAGCGGAATTTTGACATATAAATTTTGCAGTTCTCCTAAAAGGTTAAAAGAAGGTGGCTCAAATGTTTTGGTAAGAGCCATACATTTAGGGAAGGGTGGCTCTGTTGTTTGAGCAGTCTTGTTAAAAGATGATTCAACTGTTTCAGCATTGTTGTTAGATGACTTTTCTTTTCTAGTTTCCTCTTTTTCAGAGTCAGTAATATTATCAAATATGGGTTCAACTATTCTCCCAGAATGTAAATGGATATCATTGCATTGCATAGGGGAAACAGTTTGATTTTGAATATCAATTACCTGCAAAGCTTTATTATTATTCGGGTTGGGGTTAGGTTGTACAGGCAGTTTGGGTCTGATTGACTGGTTATTCGGATGAGCGTTAGATGGTAAGGAAAGAGATTGTTGGTGTTGAGGAAATGGAATCTGTTGGGTTGTCCAGTTTGGGTTCCATTGATTGAAATAAGGTTGCTAAAGATTCCAAGGATTCGACATGGTAGGATTGGTAAAAGGAGGGTCTGGTTGCTGCATAGGTGGAAATTGCATTGGATTAAAAGGTGGGTATTGCATTTGATTCATGGGCGGGTAATTTGTTTGAAAAGGAGAGTGATTATTCCAACGACTAAATGATGTGTTAGAATTCATACCTTGTCTTTGTGGTTTCCATTTCCTCCTCTGTGTCATCAGGTACACTACTTCAGCTTCCTCTTCAGTTGATTGTAGTGCTGCCTTTATTCCTAGCAAAGAAGGGCATTGTTGAGTCTCATGATCCTTTTCATAGATGGTGCAAATTGGTACCCTCTCCAATGGGCATTCCCTCAGTGGGTGTTTCTCTCTGCATTTAGAACAGAAAATAGCCAGAGCAGCTTTTGTTTCTGCCTGCTTATTTTTAACCTGCAGGGCATCAATTTGTGAAGAAAAAGAGCTTAACATTTTAGTTTTAAATTCTTCAAGCAAGTTACCTATTTCGGCTCATGTTGCTCCTCCACTTGCTGATTTCTAGACTCTTGAGTATATACTGTCCCTACTTTTTGGTCTGCTTGCTGCTCCTCTGGAACATCTCATACAAAGGTTGATAATCTCATCAAATGGTTCTTTGGAAATATCCCCTTTTCCAAGCATATTCAACATATCCAAGCAGTCATCTCGTACCCCTTTTAGCAGTATTGTCTTCAGAATATCGTTACTCATAGTCGGATGATCAGATCGTTGTAGATTATATTATAGTCTTTCTACAAAGTCCTCCAGATTTTCGTCCTCCTTCTAAACCATTTTAAACAATTCTTCCTTCCTTTCTCTTGTTCAGCAGTAATCCTGATATTTGGTCACAAAACTTTCTTTCATCTGATCCCACGTAGTGATCACCTGAGCCCCTAAGCTCATAAACCACCTTAACGCATTCCCTTTCAATGTTGCTGGAAACAGTTTTAATTTCTGAGCAGGAGTTACATAATCATAACTCCTACACAGTATATCAAATTCAAAGAGGAACTCATTAGGGTCTTCAGAGGATAACCCATGAAAATTAGGTAGTGTTGCTGGTGGAATGTTCTTCATAGGGATTGTTCCTCTTGGGAGATCCCTAATAGGAAATTCCAAGGTGGAGAGTGAATTTTCCCCCCTTCCTTTTGCTCTGTTATCCTCCATTGGTCTTTTTACTGAATCACTTGCTCTGTCTTCAGTATCTTCTGTTTCTTCAGGTTCTTCTACCGGTTCCTCAACGTGCTCTGGTGTTTCCAGCTTCCTTTCAGGTCCTAGTACTTCCTCCGTCTGGTGATCTGTTTGGGAGGAATGTTGGATCTGAAGTCTTTGGGAACTTGTTCTCTGGGATGTCTCAGCCTTTGAAATGATCTCGTCAATGAAATTTTTTCTTCCTCCTCCTGTGTCCATGCCTCCTGTAAAGTTAGCTTTCTTGCGTCCTCTCATGCACTTGTTATTCTAAAGGAAAATCATTAATGCCTTTAAAATCTTTAGTCGCCTTCCCCGGCAACGACGCCAAAATGTTGGTTGCTCGAATTGTTTATAAATTAAACAGTCGAGTACCACATTAAATTGTCAACCCGGGAAAGTCCTTTTGTTTCAAAGGTGACCTCGTACTGTATGCACTCAATTTTAAAATCATTAAAGGCTATAGTATAAACAAATCTACTTTCTATCAAACCCTTACTCTGTGTTACAGCAGCTATGATCTATTGTAGAAATAAAATGAAAGAAATTAACTAATGGTAACAAATCTGCAGAAAGAAATGATGGTTGTTTTGTAACAAAGGACCAGGACCCTGTCCTCATAATAAGGATGTTCAACACCTGCCTCTGTAACCAATTTTCCAATACACACTGAAAATCCTAATCACCGGTAACACACTCTTTCACAGCACCAATCGATTAAGAAAACAGAGTATCAGCAAAAAGGAAATATCGGAAGCAAGGCTAGAAATACACAGAAATAACACACACACTTAACAAAAAAGAAATGGGTGAATCTTGTGAAGAAGGTGGGCCTTGTCCCTCTCACAAGATTCCCTGGAACACAGATGCTAAGTTGAAATGCTCAGAACAGTGCTTTATTTATCTGCCAAAATGTCCAATTACAATTCAGACTTGCTCTGCACTACAATACTTCTGTTACGACTCGCTACTTCTCAACTGTAGATGTCTCCTCTTTATAGAGGAGACATATATTACAATAGATTGTCATTATTCATTTAGTTTGACCCTTTTGTACAAAAATAGGAAATTGTTTCCTGTTACAGTATGTTGTTACAACAGTGTGTAACTTTGTCATCCTTTGTTAGGCGGATCCTTCTGCTATTGCAAAACGGGTATGCCTCGTCCATCTCCTTGAGATCTTTGTACTATCCTTGGTTTTTTTGTCATTGTTGTCGATTTCGTAAATCTCAACTGTTCCTGGTGTTCGAGCATCTACGACTATATTTTGCTGATCGTGCTGTGTTAGCATCTGCCAAGTATAGTTCTTCCAGCTTTAGACAGTTACTACCCCGCTAGACAATTGTTGTTTCACCCATTGCAAAATGAGGTTTTACCCACTTTAGTCAGTTGATGTTTATGGTGTTGCAGCAACTGCACAGTTGTTGTTTCTGGTGTTGCAGCAACTGTGAATTATAATTCTGCGGACTTTGAACAATTTCAACAATTGTCAGCGACTTAGTCAACTTCCAAAGATTAATTATAAGATAACATGAATATGTGTTGAATGATTAAACATATAGCAATGAGGAGAGTTACTTCATACCTTGGAATAATGAGGTCAAAATGTTATTAAGGGTTTCAACTTATGGGTTAAAGAGGGTAACATCATGACAAAATATAAGGTCAAAAGTAGACAATATGGAGTCCTAACAAGGTTATAAGCAACACTTTGCTAAATGGAGGTAGTCTTCAAGTGTAGATGTTGAGGGGGATGTGATTAGCTTACAAGATGAGAATCCTTCTGTGATTTTTGGGCCTAGTTTGGATATGGCAGATGAAAGCGTTCCACCTTTTTATGTCACATTAAAGGTTCATGATTTCCTTTTTTATTATTGTATGCTTGATTTGGGTGCTTCTCACAATTTAATGCCTAAATTTTTTAAGGACGAGCTTCAACTACAAATCACTCAACCCTACCATGAGTTATATACATTTGATTGAAAGAAGATACCATGTTTGGGGTTAATCAAAGGTTTCGTTGTCACCCTTGCCCAGATTCTTATGAAGAGCATAGCGATGGATATAGCAGTGACAAACATTCCTCCTAAATTTGGTCTGCTATTATCAAGATCTTGTTGTGCTAAGCTTGGAAGAAGCCTACAAATGGATATGTCCTACGCTACTATTCTTGTTTATGGAGATGAAAACCTAAGATTTTATACAGAAGTGACATTTGTAAATATTGTCTGTAATTCAAATTAAGTAGTAAATCATCCTATATATTCCATTGATCAATATTTAGGGTCTTTTATCTTGGATACAAATGATTAGTGCAATCCACAAACTAGAATTGAAGCCACTATCAATCTTCCTCAATACTCAAAGAATGATGTTTGGAAATTGTATTTTGATGGAGCTTTGTCTAAACATGGGTCTGGAGCTGGAATTGTTTTTATTTCCCCTAAAAAGAAAAATATTTCTCAATCCTTCAAATTATATTTTGAAGTCACAAACAATGTGGTAGAATATGAAGCTTTAATTTTGGGATTAGAGTTAGCAAAGAAAATGAAAGCACAAAATCTGGCAATATTTGGTGATTCAAAATTGATAATGAAACATGTTATAAATGTTTGTTAAATAAAGAATCCTATATTAAGATCTTACAAACATGAAGTATGGGACCGTGTGGAGAATTTTTTTCAAGATTTTAACATTTTAGGTATTCCATGGAAGATAAAATGCATGTTGATTCATTGGCAATTTCTACAAACACTTTCAAAATTCCAAATTCCTTACAGGTATAGTATCAAATTAAAGTTAAGTACAGGCCTTCTATTCTTGATAACTTAAAAAACTGGAAAGGTTTTGATAATGATGAACAATTGAAGCAATTTTTGCAAACCATTGAGGAGTTTTCTTGTTCACATGTTGAAGAAGAAAACAATGATGTGATAAAAGAAATTGTTGTTGATTTAGATACAAATCTGAAACAAAAAATAGATGATCATGACATTATACAATTTCCTAACAATTATATTCCTAAAGGATTCACTAGTACAAAATGGCTAATTAGTTACTAAAACGATGACTAAAATTTGCATAAAAACGACAAATTTTTAGTTGATGACCAATAGTAGCTAATTTACAGTATCTTATAACATGAATAACTTTTAGTCATTTTTAGCTTATTCATTCATTGGTTGTCTCAATTTTATCATCTAGTAGTATATTTAATAATAAATCTGGTAATTAATTTAGTCATTATTTGCCACAATTAATGACCAAATATACAACAAAATATATTACTATATGATTACGCGAGAAAACCAATTAATGACCAGAATGTTGGTCGTGTAATTAGATATTGTAAATTAGCTACTAATAGTCATATATATGCAAATTTTAGTCATCATTTGAAGCCAAATAATGACCAAAGACATATGACTAAATTTTAGTCGTGTTATAAGATATTGTAAATTAACTACTAATTGTGGTACATATGCAAAATCTAGTTATAATTTTAATCACAAATTTATCATTTGTAGTAGTCATTTAACTTTTTTTGGTATTTTCATATTCATTATATAAATAATTGATTTAGTAGTTTCTATTCATTTCATTTAATTTCATTCATAATCATTATAAACAACTAATTTAGTCATATATTCAATTTATTTGTCTCCATCATTAATCAATATAAATTACTAATTTATTAGTTTTAGATTTATTTTATGTGTTCATTGTTAATCAACATAAATTAATTAGTATGATTTTGTGACTAAATTAAAAAAAAAATCCTAGACAATGTGCATGTTCATCTAATATGATAACACAAAGTTACATATCTTAATTACAAGACTAAATAATATCAAGTGAAAATAAAAGTAATTTTAACGATATAAATTTTATTATATAAAATGTGAATTATTACAATATGAGTTTCCAACTTAATATTGGTTGGACTACAATTTACACATGAAATATTATTTCATCATTTCAAAACATTATCACAATGTTTCCAAAGCATTGCAAGTGAATTCATCAACTCTTAAGACTTGACAATCAGTCTCTATGTGTGTCTCTTATGCAATATATTGGATCTAAGGGTATCGCTAGACTTGTTCTCTTCTCTCTTTCATTTAGCATTTATCGCTCTAGTGTTATTGTTCTCCTCTTTTTCAATTCTCGTTTCTTACCATCAATATTGAGTTCTTCTCCTGACAATGAAAGAAGATACAATGCAAAGTATAAGAAATGAAAGACAATGAATACTCGAATATAAACTAACATAGACTATTAAATATTTATACGATATATACCTCAACATCAGCAATGTCAATGCCATTTTCCCCCATAAAAGCAAGGAACACGAACAAGTTTCCTTTAGTTGGGGATAGTGGCCATTATGTGGCAACATGACCTATATAAACAAAGGAAATAAAACATCACCATAGAAAAGAACACCTTAGTAACTTAGTTATATTCAACCTTTAGAGAAATCTTAGGCACAGTCATGCCAACTAAGTTACATGTTAAAAAACTCAGGATGTAGATAACTTGTTAAAAAAAATAATTTGAGGTGTGATATTTAACCCTTATCATTTTATTCGCAACAACATTCCATTCTCTAACATATGAACTTGGTCAAGTATATAGACAATCTGTGCTCCAATAACAACATGAAAAAAAACTTTTTTAATAGTCATGAAAATATTTTAACACAAAACAACTAAAAGGATTTCAAATAATACCTTGTAATACTAAACTCATCTTCAAGGTTTGGATGTTTTTTAAATGGAAATGATACCAAGTATTTTCCATTTCATATTTAAAAGACAACAAAATCAAAATAAGCATTCAAAATACAATCAAACAATAAAGAGAGGATACCATGGAATGAACATTGCAGATATAAGAAATTTATTTACTTGTCCACCAATGTATTATCTAGCATTTTGTTGAAAGCTCGAAAAATGTCGCCTCAAAAATTGGAATACCCAGTCGATCTTAACCTTAGGACAACTCCTTTTCCATTTGGAATAGTGGCTTCGACTGGGGATGATGGGACCAATTTCCCATTCTATTTTTATGCTAATGATAATGGGATGATATTTTTGAGATTTTTGGAGTAATACTTAACTTTAAACTAATATGATCTAATCAATAATCATATGCAGTTTGTACTAATCAAAATATTCATCTAACTATAACTACCCCAGGAGTAACATGAAATATGCAATCTAAAATGATGCCTGAAATTAATTGATAATAAAGATCATTCAATTACGATAAGAAGTGAATCCATTTAACAACGATCATTTCGTATAAAAAGTTAGCCCAAATGATATGAGAGATATATTGCATAAAAAACATTCATGTATTTAGCATAAACTATAAATCATCATCATACAATAGTGCAATAATGGAAATCTAAAATTCAAACTCTCATACATAAATGACTTGAAGATAATGTATTTCTTGATGCATAAGTAAAAGGAATTAAGAGATAAAAATACCATTTATAATATGTTCTACTCATGTGCTCCAACAATATTGATCTACTTTCAAATCACCCAACATCATCTAGGAGTACAAAAGTGCATTTTAGTAGAAGATGTCAAATATAAGTAGAAAATAAATCATGTTCCATTAATCTCACCAAAACTTCCTCAAAGGGAGCATAAGTGCATGTTCTAAAGAATGTTTCTGATAAAATTTCTGGACCCATGCATAAGAGGGGTTTAAATACTAACTTATGAAACTAAAAATAGATTATCACAAAAAAAATATGAGGAGGTTTAAATGACCTACCTTAATTTAGCAAAATAAAACATAAATAGAAATGTGCATAATGACCAATCCTGCACTCAATCATTCAGATCGCAAATATCTAGCATGGTCTTGAGGAGTGTAGGTTGGCCAACTTCGACTTTCAATTTTACTGTAAACATAGCATTGATGAGCACTGGCACCATTTTCTTGGTAGAAACAATTATGCGTTTCAGGGTCATGCAATGGCTAAGTGGTTTTACCAGATATTGCAAATAAGCCTCCCAGTTTAACTTGGTTACTTTCCTAATTACTTCTTTTCTTTATTATGTTGCCTTCTTCCATTGTAATTCAAGTTGTTTTTCATTTGGAAGGAAACCAAGGGTGGTTTATGCCACAAGATTAATATTATGAAAATTTTCATTTCCATTTTCAATGACGTTGTTTGTTGCTGCTGGCGCATCCTTTGTTGATTGTTCTACCTCTTTGAGTCAAGAACCCCAATTTGCAAATAAGATCTCCTTATGTGATTCATTCAGTTTGGGCATTTCGACACTTCTCCCATTCTTAGAATTTTTCCAAGTTACGAAATCTGAAACCTTAAGAGTTTCATCATATTCTAGTCACAATTCCACGACTTGGCTTGTTAACTTCTCGCTTATTTCACAGTGAAATTTCCATTGTGAGATTTTATGGCATAGTAATAACTTTTGGTGTGTGAGTTGGGAGTTGAGGCTAAGTGCTTCAGTGACAAACTGATCGATCTTTGGGTCATACTTATGCAAATTTGTTATGATCTGTATCTATGCCTCCTTACTTGCCAAGCTACTTTGATGTTCTATTTTCATTTGTTGGAACTCCTGTTGTAGCTTAGCCAATTGTATTTCTACTTGTTAGTTGGTTTTGGCTTGCTGTAACTATTGTTCTAGTGAAAAAAAATTGTTTTCCTTTTCTTTGAGAAATAATTGTAGCCCTGTTGCTTTGCTAATGGTTGCCATAACGTATGCACCTATGAACTGCGAGAGCTTGGTGAGGTTATCCAATGGGTCGGTAGATGAGTCTTTCCATAATACATCCATCGGCTCATTGTCTGGGGTGGTAATAGTTATAGATTCCAATTTTCTTTCCTTTCTTTGTCTCTTCACAATGGCCTTATGCTATGGTCTATAAAATACATCAAGAGGGGGAATTTCTTATATTGTTAAAACAATCACAGAGGTGGGGTAACGGGAATGTGTTCTATTTCTTGAGTATTCACCGTTCCCCCTATTATGATTTCCAGAGTTGTTTCTTAATGTGTTATATTTGTCTTCGGTGCTTGTTCCTCTGTTTTGAGTTTTCTTTTGATATTATCCCACTCATATTCCAAATGAATTTCCAGAGGCTTTATTAGTGTTATTGGGGGAGTATGGGTTTCAGTCTGCTTAATGGTCGAAATCTATTCACATGCCTTTGTTGTAGACTGGGCTATGTCCTGGATTAATTCTCTGCTCCTGCTTTTCTTATTTTTTGAAGACTTCTTAGATGCCTTCCTAGAAGTGGGTTTATATTTTTCCTTAGGGTCACCATCTATGCTTGCACTAGGAGTGGACTCCCTTATTGGTTCAATTATCAATTGGTTCAATGGGACCTTTGATAATCTCTTTTCTACGTAGCTATAAAATGTTTCAATACCTTCCTGATGAAAAAGTATTTGTGCCATATGTTTCACTTCTTTGAAGGAATTCTTTTGTAAAAAAAAATCATCAAATGGGTCCTTCTCATGGCTGAATATTTTTACTTTGACCATAGTGGTAAAATCCTTGACAATACTGAATGGGTCGTATTGTCTTCAGGGGAACTTAAGTAGTCGTGGAGATAACATATTATCTACTTCCTTGAACACATGTCCAAGGTCATGTAATGCAAACACTCCACATGATATAGGAAATTGAGGCCAAATGGCCTTCTCTGAGTCCTCTAGTGTTTTACTCATCCCTCCTTCACTGCATGTCTGATAAGCTATCACTCTAGCCATTAATTTATATAGGACATAGAAAGGGAGAACATGGGGAGAGGCAATGTTTCCAAACACTCTGATATATGTAAATTTCTCCTCCCCAAACCATCGAGCTACTCGGAGGATGTCTATCTCGGCTTCTTGAGAGAATTTGGGGGCATCTCAATTATAGATCTGTTTATGGATGGGAAGCATAACCCCATGGAAAATCTTGAAGAAATGTGGTTCAAAATTGGATTCCCACATACCCTTTTGGTGGATGTGAATAGGAAGTGGATCTTGAATAGTCCACATCCACTCCATAAGATGGAATTTAGAACCAAAACAAATAATTTCCATAACATAAGCACACATAAAAAATGGAGGGTAAACCCGCAAAGCAATACACCCTTTCCTTCTATACTCTATAATTGCTTTAGCTAAATTGTCAAACAAGATTTGTGCCCACTCTATTATTGTTGCGTTAATGGTTGCATCTATTAAGGGCAACCATTCTGAGGAAAATTTGTTACTGTTAGGTTTTCCAAATAGTTTACAGAGCATAGCTGCAGCAAAACAAAAAGGAGAACAAATAGATGTGGTGGTGTACATACCATTTTTGTCTTTCTTGATTACTTTTTCATTATTTGAGCAATTCTTTGTGCAGCTTGACAGGTCTTCATTTTCTTTGACGAATTTCTTAACATGTTGCCTATTGTAGGTAACCTGTGGTTCTAGTAAATGGTACATAAGCCTTAGCTTATCTGCAGTGAAAGATCCTAAAACTTCTTGACCTCCTATTTTGAATTATCTGTCGCATATATCAGCGTCATCAATGATCCACTTAACCATGTCAGTATAAGGCATTATTTTCGATCGTGCAGCTATTCGGTGCAGGAATGAGCACGCAAGTTCATTTAGGGAAGCATCAAAGGAATCACACCCATCAACTGTAATCGTAGTCTCAAGAATCCTTGGTTGTTCACCTTCCAGTAACTGATACATAGTTTCCCATGTAGACGTCCCTGCTTCCTTATTACATGTAGTATCTGTGAGTCAATTCTGACTTCTCGGAGGAGACTGATTTTCCTTTCTTCACCATTGCTTTTGGCTCCTTGTCCTGTAGTTTTTCCCTGAAAGTTTCAAGAGGAAAAACTTATTGGATAAAAATGAAACTGAACGTAGGAATGAATCGATAAAGAAAACTAGTAAAGGTGATAAAGGTGTATTATTTGAAATCTCGTGAGTTGATATCAAATCACTCTAATTGGCCTTTCAAAAATAAATGCAGTTACTTCTTCATAAATGCCAAGTAATGATCCATTATCTTTTAACTTAAATCTCCATAAGTATTCACATCATTAATTGGGAAACAATCTCCTAGGGTGGTGAACCTTTAAACCATGATGATAGCAATTTTGCAATTTTCAAAGCATAGATCGCTATATCACATAATTTGTTTTTTGTTCATCTTACCATTTCTTGAGTTTGTGTAAGATGCAAGATGTGAGAAACAAATTTCATTAATTATCGGGTTTCCTTTTTAATCAATAATGGACCTCCATATGCATTGGTGGAAAGATTAGGAGGTGGGTCTAGGTTGAGATCACATATCGCAACATCGACATATAATAGGTCGAGGCTTATGACGCATGATTGAAATGCTATGTGAGAAAGCTATTATACCATTGCAATCTCATAGATCACAATACTTCAAGGTAACCTCTTAAGAGAATTTGTTTATAAATAGTTATGTTACGATGCGAGACTTTGGCTTTTCAAAGAAGATTTTGAGAACCTTCTAAAATTATGACCGTTTTTCGAATAGAGATTTAATTTTTATATTGTTTTATCATAGATCGTGGTGGGTTAGAAAGGTATTGTCTGAGATGGATTTCATGCTAAATATGGAAAATTAGCATTTGAAGGGTTTCAGAAGTTTTATTTCATATCTTGATTTATTCCAAAAATGAATGAAATATCTACATACTAGGATTGACTTTTTGGTATATATGTTTTTTGAAAGGGTCCCCATTTATTAAAGTAATATCTTTCTACTAGCTTTAATAAATAGGGGGTTTTTGACGAGCACAACAATTGGCAATTAACTTGGAAGAACCAGTTATCTCTGAGATTTTTTTGAATTTTCTAAAACTTCTAAAATAAAGATAGTTTTGAAAATAAAACTAAGTTGCATGGAATAGAAGGTAAGTAGTACTACTCGTCTATCAATAAACAACATCTGCTCTAACTATATTTCTTCTGATTGCCCTTTTCTCGCAGATAGTGCTTTTACTTACATCAGTCGTTACTTGGTTATAAAGGTAAAAGCAAAAGAATATCGTAGACCAGTTTTGGTATACTTATTTGTCATAGGTAGAGCCTCTACTGCCAGGAGGCATTCATAGCCTCGACAAGGTTACCTGTTACCTAGCAATGATTCAATATCCCACTTAACTAAGAATGCAGATTTAAAGATAAATTCTTCAGTATACTTTGATGCTTTATTTATTTTATTGAAGTAATTCATTCTACTTTTATTTCTTAAAAGAAAATGTATTGGTTTGGTGGCCAAAATTGACAACGCAATTCACTTGATTTATAACTGAACTAAACAAGATGGCTCTTGATGAGACCCCCTATCTTTTGATTGATACAATCTCAAGCCATTACCCTGTTTTGATATTCAGTATTGGTAATGTCAGTTGGTTATAATCTTATGTTCAAGGTAAGCCGGCTCTTGATTAGACCTCTTATCCTTTAATTTTAAAGTATATTTTAGAATTACACTCTAAAATTGAAAGCTACTCAAGTGGGGGGAATCATTGGCTCCTTAAGAGTTGTTGGACGACAGTTGTAGAGTTTAAAGATGCTTTTCCACAAAGAAAATTTTCCTTGTTATTGATACTTTTCCTGACTGATGTAAAGAAATTTTATTTCTAAAGTTAAGTTTTATCAAAGGTTGGATAAATTAATAGAAAAACATTTAGTTTTGGAGCTGTAACACTCAACTATTTATTTCATGAATGAAGATTAATTTTCATAACCATTTCTACTTATATAAGCGAAAAAAAAAAATTAAAAAAGAGAAACTATCGCTCATCAAAGCCAAACTCAAATGTTTTCAACTTGTATTATTATTTCAAAAGAAAGTTAAAATAAAAAATATACTATACAGTGATCAGAAGAGATCATTTTCTATGGAAAATATCTCTTTTGGACTTGTCCATTAACAGGTAGAGGTTCTCTCTTACTTGCTAAACCTTGTAGTAGAAAAGTTGATGGGCCTATTAGCTCGATAATATGGAATGGGCCAAGCCACATCTGTTCGAACTTAGTATACTTCCCTTTCTCTGTGTGGGCTTTATCCCATTTTAACACTAAGTCTTTGAGTTGGAAATTCTTTAGAAAAACAGAATTTGAATCAAAGGACACTTTGACAAACTGTTGATGACGTGCATGGGTAATTCTAGTCTTTTCTTGCTCCTCTTCAAGTTTAAGGATTTATAATTGTCTAATTTGCATAGACAATGAAGGAGTCTCTTTGATGAATTCAACTAAGGCAAACAAGGAAATGGCTATTTTTGTTGGTAAGACAACTTCTTTCCCATAAACCAGATTAAAAGGAGAAGTGCGGATGGAGGCTTTCTAAGTTATTCGATCTGTCCACAGAGAAAACATTAAAGATTTATGATAGTTATTTTGACTTTGATCTGCCATTCATTTAATAATCCTGATAAGGTTCTTATTTACAGATTCGGTGAACCCATTTCCTTGTGGATAATAATTAGCAGAGTATTTAAGTTTAAAGCCTTTTTAAGAGCAAACTCTATCATAGCGTTGCCTAAAAATTAAGGTACATTATTGAACATTAAGGCTGAAGGTAAACCAAACCTGGTGATGATAAATTGATCTATAAATTCAATAATATTCTCAGAGTTGGCTACCTTGAGGAGAATTGCTTCAACCCATTTCGTGAAATAATCAATGGCTGTAAGGATATATTTATGTTGCTTAGAAGAATGAGGAACAATCTCACCTATTATGTCCAATCCTCACTGTTCAAATGGTTTACTAGTGTTAACTAGTTGTAACAGTAGTGTTGGTTTCCTTTATCTTCCAGTAGCTATCTGATACATCGTTCATTTCCTTACATAACTGTGTGCATCTTTGAATAGGGTTGGCCAGTAATAGCCTACACATAGGATTTTATGTGATGTAGCATCTCCTGCAAAGTATCCATTAGCCAGTCCATCGTGAAGTTCCTACAATACTCTCTTTGCTTCAGATTTCTTGAGACATGTAAGGAAAACAAAATCATAATTCATTCTAAACAAGACATTGTTGACAATTTGACAGTGTTTAGCTTTCAACGTCAAGGCTCTTTTATTTCGATAATTCAAATGTGGAGGTTCATATCCATTTTTTAAATAGAATATTATATCAGTATATGTCAATTTAGTGTTGGTAAGTCTTACCTCACAGATTTGCAAATTATCACCTGAATTCTTTGATTTTGAGATATTTGATGCTCCTACCAACATATTGCAAAAGCCTTGAACTTTCACAATGTTTGTTGGTTTGATTTCAATGTCGTATTCTTGCAGAACCATAACCTAATTTGCTTTTTTCTCACCCACCTCCCTTTGTACTAGAAGATTTTTTACTGCTGGGAATCTTAGTGTGGTTTTGAGAAGAAAAGGTATGAAGTGTTTTATTGATTTGAAAACAGCGTAATCTTGTTTTTCAACATCTGAGAAATTCAATTTAGCTCCTAGTAAATTGGAGCTAAAGAAATAAATTGGGGTTTCGGCTTTGTCTTGATTTGCTTGAGTCAATATGGCTGCATATGATTTCTTCAAAGCAAAAGTGTACAAGATGAAATGATTGGAAAAATTAGGTGTTGCGAAAGATGGGCCATTTATGATTGCTTGTTTTTATCAAGTTAAAAGCTTCATGGCTTGAAGTGGTAATACAATTCTTGGAAAGTCAGGGACAAATCGTTTGACAAAATTTATTTGACCAAGGAAAAATTGCATCGATTTTTTGTTATGGGGCAAAGGCATTTCCAAAATTTCTTTAATCATGTTAGGGTCAATATGAATCCCTATTTTGGACACAATAAATCCTAGGAGTTTTCCTTCACTTAACACGAAAAAAAAAAAAAAAATAAATAAATAAAAAAAAAAAATAAAAATAAAAATAAAAATAAAAAATTTTTGGAGTTAAGGGAAATCCCATACTTTTGACAACGTTCAAAGATTTGTTTTACATCTCTCAGATGATTACTATGTTTTTTGGAAGATACGGTTATATCTTCTAAGTAGATTACCACTGACCTGTTTACTAAACCCTTGAAGGCAATATCCATGGCTCTTTGGAAATTGGCACTAGCGGTAATTAGTCTGAATGACATCTTTTGATAGGCATAAGTGCCCCATTTTGTTCTGAATTTGATTTTCAATTGTTCATCTGGATGGACTAAGATTTGATTGTGACTTGAGAAACCATCTAGGAAGGACATCAATTCTAAGCCTGCAATTGATTGCAATATCTGTTCCATAGAAGGCAACAGAAAATTGTCCTTTTGGCAAGCTTTATTGAGATTGCAAAAGTCTATAAAAATCAGAATATCACAATTTTTCTTTCTCACTGGGACAATATTAGAGACCCACCTGGAGTGCCTAACAGGAAATTTTTTTTTGGCTTTTAGTAGTTTATTTAACTCAGATTTAATCTGGCTTTCTAAATTGGGATGAATTATCCTCATTTTTTGTTGAACATGTTTTTCATCAGAGGTCATGGGTATAGTATGTTGAATAATAGAAGTGTCATAGGTTTTAAGATCATCGTAATTCAAAGAAAATACATTCTTATATTGTTTCTACATACGTATAAAAGCTTATTTTTCTTCAGATGTGAGTGCGAGACCTAGATTGATGTTTTGTGGTTTTGTGTCAGTTCCAAGATTGATTAATTCATACCTTAGAGTTTAACTCTAAAGTTTTGAATTAGTAGACCATTTGAACCTATCTTTGAGGTCATATAAATCTTCCAATTTAACTATATATTTTGGTATAGCATTGTTGTTGGTTTCTTGCTTTAGTTGGTTGTCATGCTAGTCTTCATCAACTATCTGGTCCTCATAAGAGCCTTCTGAGGTGAGGAAGCTTACGATACCGAGATCGTTGTTAAAGAGTCTCCAATTGGTGATATTATTAGGGATAGATATCCTAAAAATTAATTCAATGGAGAATCAATCTAGGTTGTAGTCTTCTGGTAGAATAAGCTTGGAAGCTACATTAGCTAGGAGATCGATGCTAGAATTTTGGATTCTTGGGATTGAAGAAATGTTAAATGTTGTAAAATGTGAAGTCCGGTCTTGGACTAGCGATTGATATTGTTTCAAATGTCCTAACAGATAGTGTATAGTATTTCTTACTTGTCTAGCAATAATTTTGGAGTCTCCAAATACTTGAAGTTATTTGATATTAAGACCAATTGCTTTGTTCAAACCTTGAACCAACGCCTCATATTCAGAAATATTGTTTGTGAAATCAAATTCAAGTCTACATGCTAGCATTGTCTTCTCCCCCTTTGGGCTAACTAATAAGCATCCTACCCTTGCTCCATCATTGGATATAGATCCATCAAAAAATAATTTCCAAAATAAAGATTTTTGTATAGGTTTATCTACAAAATTCAGAAATTTAGAGGTGTCTGTTTGGGAATAATTTTCAATTTGAGATACAACAAAGTTTTCTAATAAAGGTGAGGACTCAAATTCAGGAATGTCAGCTACAAGTATATTAATGACTTGACAAACTTTTGGTTTGATGAAAATATAATGGTTACTTGATTTATTTCTCAAAAAAATTGACTTGAGACCGATCTAATTGTACTATTCGTACTGCAGATTTCTAAGGTTGGACATTTAACTTAGCGTAGATTGTTCTGGGAAAAATGTTAGATGAAGCACCAAAGTCAACTAAACAGTTGTGCAAGTTTTTATTAAATACTTCAAAAGTAAGGAGAAATGGTGGAGTATGAGATTTCAATCTTCCGCCAATTAGAGTGATGTTGGTTGGATCAGTTTTGTTTGAAGAAATACTAGGGGGTCTTCCCATTTCTTGAGCGGCCTGTGATATTTCTGCAGCATGAAGAAGAGTAGTGGGAGCTGCTTTGAGTTATTTCAAAAGTAGCTTATGTTGATGCTTTAATTACTAAGATAATGAAATGTGATGTTTTCCCTAGTTTTCTTCATATCCATAATAATATTGTATTCCATTTCATTGGGAATTATTAGAGTTTTGGATGATGGTAAAGAATCTAATTAGGTAGGGTTTGTTTGAGTAGATTTTGGGGAAGATTTCCTACCTACAATTTTATCTCTGGGAGCTAGCATTGAAGTTTTCTGTGTTGAACTTGAATGAGGTGGATCAAGCTGATTTCTGCTTCTAGTGGAAACGGGTAGTGCTTCCTGATCCTCTTCATTTGGAAGCATAAAATCCCACAGTCCTTATAATTCCATTATTTCTTCATCATTGATTTGTTCTTGAATTGAGGCTCCTTCCTCTTCCCCATCTGATTCAACGTTCAATATAGCATTTGGAGGTTTAGGATCAGTTGGGGCATTCCATTTATATGGTATAAAAGGTTTCTTGGAAGAGGATTCAACTACTTGTTTTTTTATGTCCACCATTTTGTTGGACATGGTCTGAAGACTTTTTGTAACCCTCCTAGATCAAAAGGATCCTTTGGTGGCTTTTTCCTAGAATCATCTCTACATGATACCTTCTTATATTTTCTTGCCTCTAATGCATTTTTTTTGGCACTATAATACAAGTGTTGTCCTTGATGGCAACTCACACAGATGATAGATCATAGTGCAGCAGGTCAGTAGCAAAGAGTTGATGATCAAACAATAAAGAATGAAGAAAGAAGAGTATATACGCAGGTTCACTATATAACAAGTAGGATATACACAGAGGTTAAACGAAGGTTCACTATGTACCAAGTTGTGTATATACGTAGGTTCACTATATACCAAGTAGAGTATACATGCAGGTTATACACGCAGGTTCACTATATACAAAGACGCATATGCGTATGCACACACTTTCATGCACGGAAAAGCATGTACATGTGGGAAAGCTTATGTTTGGGTCCGTGGTATTTAGACCTATGGTTTTGTTCCTTGGTATTGCGTCCGAAGTGTTGAACCGAGGTATTGGGTCCAAGGTATTGGCTCTACATGGCTTTGGACCATGGTATTGAGAGAAGCCTAAACCTACATAAGGAGAAGATCACTAGGCCAAGGGAGCAAGTGTGCAAGGATTCAATATCTAATGAAGTGTGAGATCTAGTCTGTTGATTATAGGTTTGTGATGCTTAGCTTGATCTGAATCAAGGATGCATCTATGCAGTTGATGATGGATGATGGATCAGGATCATGAGGCTTAGAATGTATTATCATTATGTGCATAGACTAGATCTGAATTATTGGTGCATGTTTTATTGTATGAATTTTATGATCTAGGTATGACTGATGTTTAGAACAGCTGCAAAGTTATGAGAAAATATTTGTAGATCTGTACACGGGTTGGCTTTGTAAAAGCGCATATATACACTGGTTTGGTTCATCATAGTATCATATACATTATGAGATATGATCTGGCTATTGTTGCAAAGTTCTACTATCTATTATATGTTCTGGTGACTATTTTGTTTCAGTATTGGGTGATTCAGAGATCGATGATGCAGGTATAGTTGATGGGTGTTCTGCAGTGGTGATTGATTTTGTGCTTCAAGGTTGTTGATGGGTCTAGTATGAAAATTGGATGAAACGTGGCCTTCAGATTATGGTGTTGTGCTTTAGGAGTATCCAGTCTGAAAAATTATGAAATGTGGTCCCTGGAGGAAGAAAGAAGAGAGTAGGTCGGCACCTACGTACTAGTACCTCAGCTAGTACAAGAGCCAGGGGGTTGTAGCTCCCTTCCAGAATAAGCTAGAGAATGAGAGAGGGTTGTAGCCCTCTGCAGGTTGGAGCCTGCATGCTGGTAAAGGACTGCACTAGTACATTGTAAAAGAAGTTTCTTATTAAAGGAAGATAGAAACAAATTGCAGCAGGTGGTTTTCACCCACATTGGGTTTCCACCTTATATCATGGTGTTCATCTGTTCTCTTTATGTGTGATGATCAGTTCTGTTTACTGTTAATATGGTTAATGATGTTCTTAGGCTCTTATTGAAGATCAACTAACTGAATCATAAGTTTATTGAATATACGCTAGTTGCATTAAACACAGTTGCGCATATACGTGGTTATCCTCAACTGAAGTAGCATATATGAATCAGAGTATGAAAATGAAAAATTTATATTGATGTGATAATACTGATTCACCCCCCCCCCTCTCATTATTATTTCCAACAATTGGTATCAGAGCAGGTCCTTTGGTAGAAGCTTGATCGCTTGAAGGAGATCTGCACAACAATGGGAAAGAAAACGTGTCAAAAGAAGGAGACAACTCAAAGGAACAATGACAGCCTACCATTGAGTGGAAGTAAGTATTCAGATCCTGAATCACCTCAGATTGAAGATAAACAAGAAAATGAAGCATCAGATAAAATCATAGATCAAAAAGAGAAACTTAGCAAAAGGCAGAGTGCACTCAAAGAAGAAATTATCAGTTTAGAAGATAAGCTAAAATGTGCCTTCAGAGTTCGTCAAATGCTGCAGGAGCTGAATGAAGAACAAGAAACGAAGATTCTCAAAATAAGGCAACAAGTGGAAGAAGGAAGAAAGTCTGAAGAAATTTTGAAGAAGCAATGTCTGGAAAAGGAAGATCAACGTCAAGTTGAGGTAAATATCTTGAAAGGTAAATTAGAAGAAAAGGATAAGCTATTACGATTTCAAGACAGTAGTAAGACTTTGGATGATATTCTTGGTAGTCAAAGGTCACTTGCTATCAAAACTGATCTTGGTTTTTATGAATCTGCAAAAGGTGAGTCTAGCTCACAAGGTAAGGCAAGGAACTCTAAAATGATCAACAAGGAGATGAGAGGACAATAGCCAAGGAAAGAAATTTCTCGAAGGAAATATTTTTCTCCTAATAGTGGAAGTGATAGACGATTATTTCCTCCAATGAATAATGTTGAATGTTATGTATGTCATAATTTTGGACATGTTGCAGCCAGATGCAGAAGTAGAATGGTTCAAGACTGTCACACAGAAAGATCATCACGTCCAAGGTACTTTAAGGGATATTGTTTTGCTTGCAATATGTTTGGCCACAAAGCCATTGACTGTTTTAGGAGGAATATGAAACATGTAAGATGTTATGCATGTAACAAACTTGGACACATAGCAAAGGAATGCAGGAGAAGATTTTGGGCACCATACCAAAAGGAGAAAACATCATCACAGTTGAAGATATGGAGGAAAAAGGAAGTACAGCCAGAAAGATGTGGCATAACAGAATACACAGACATGGCAGACTCAGAGGAAGCTGAAAGTGTGGAACATCAGTGTTCTACATCTCATACGCAGGTATCATGAAGACAAGTCGTGTATATACACAATATTGACGCTCCACAGTCACGTATATGATGCTCTGAAGAAAAGCAGTAGTACAGAAGTCTGATATGGTTTAGTCACTGATTGACAATGGCATAGCACAGGTTCAGGGGGAGCATATGCTTTGAATAATGCATTGTTGGCATTATGGTTAGAATTCCTTGGTGATGATGCTTATTGACATATCTTGCTATTGATTGTTGATTGACCAAGAGAATGGATTGTAGGTTAATATGCTTATACTACAGATCATATGGTGTATGATAGTTGTTGATAACTGTCATGGTCCTTGGTCTTTTTGAGTCATATGATGTATCTTGTTACCCCACTATGCATGGGATGGATGATGTAATGGTTCTTGTGTTTGAGTCAAAATAATGTATCCCCACTTGGTTGGGAGACTGATGTATGTATCTTTAGAAAGGTCATTGGCAATGTATGTATAGAGTCATGTTATGCTTTTGCAGACCTTGCATGTGCTCAGGGGGAGCGTGGACAGATTGGTACACCTTGGCATATTCAAAAGGGGAGTTCATTCAAAGATTTCAGCAAGTACTCAGGGGGAGTATGGACAATAGAATGTATATCAAAGAAGATAATATCTTGGTCCGCCCTTTGTCCTTGATGTCAAAGGGGGAGAGTGACTTGGTGTGGTGATTGTCATCAAGTCCAAAGGGGGAGATTGTTGGCATTATGATACAAGTGTTGTCCTTGATTGAAACTCACACAAATGATAGATCATAGTGTAGCATGTTAGTAGCAAAGATTTGATGATCAGACTACAAAGAATGAAGATAAAAGAGTATATACGCAATTTCACTATATACCAAGTAGGGTATACACGGAGGTTATACGCAGGTTCACTATGTACTAAGTCGCGTATATACGCAGGTTTTCTATATACCAAGTAGGGTATACACGTAGGTTATACACGCAGGTTCACTATATACAAAGATGCGTATGCGTATGCATGCACTTTCATGCACAAAAAAGTGCATACATGTGGGAAAGCTTATGTTTGGGCCTGTGGTATTTATACCTTTGGTTTTGGTCCTTGGTATTGTGTTCGAAGTGTTGAACCCAGGTATTGGGTCCAAGGTATTGGTTCTACATGGCTTTGGACCATGGTATTGAGAGAAGCCTAAACCTATATAAGGAGAAGATCATTAAGCCAAGGGAGCAAGTGTGCAAGGATTGAATATCTGATGAAGTGTGAGATCTAGTGTGCTGATTATGGGTTTGTGATGCTTAGCTTGATTTGAATCAAGGATGCATCTATGTGGTTGATGATGGATGATGGATCGGGATCATGAGGCTTGGAATGTATTATCATTATGTGGATAGACTAGATCTGAATTATTGATGCATGTTTTATTGTATGAATGTTATGATCTGGGTATGACTGATGTTTGGAACAACTGCAAAGTTATGAGAAAATATTTGTATATCTGTACGCGGGTTGGCTTTGGTAAAAGCGGGTATGTATGTTGGTTTGGTTCATCATAGTAGCGTATACATTATGAGATATGATCTGGTTATTGTTGCAGAGTTCTGTTGTCTGTTCTATGTTCTCGTGACTATGTTGTTTCAGTATTGGGTGATTCAAAGATCAATGATGAAGGTATAGTTGATGGGTGTTTTGCAGTGGTGATTGATTTTGTGCTTCAAGGTTGTTGATGGGTCCAGTATGAAAATTGGATGAAACGTGGCCTTTAGATTATGGTGTTGTGCTTCAGGAGTATCCAATCTGAAAATTTATGAAACGTGGTCCCTGGAGGAAGAAAGAAGAGAGTAGGCTATCACCTACGTACTAGTACCTCAGCTAGTACAAGACCCAAGGGGTTGTAGCTCCTTTCCAGAAGAAGCTGGAGAATGAGAGAGAGTTGTATCCCTCTGCAAGTTGCAGCCTGCATGCTGGTAAAGGATTGTACCAGTACATTGTAAAGGAAGTTTCTTATTAAAGGAAGATAAAAACAAATTGCAGCAGGTGGTTTTCACCCACATTGTGTTTCCACCTTATATCATGGTGTTCATGTGTGATGATTTGTTCTATTTACTGTTAATATGGTTAATGATGTTCTTAGGCTCTCATTGAAGATCAACTAACTGAATCATAAGTTTATTGAATATATGCTAGTTGCATTAAACAAAGTTGCGTATATACACGATTATCCTTAACTGAAGTAGTGTATATGAATCAGAGTATGAAAATGAAAAAGTTATATTGATGTGATAATACTGATTCACCCTCCCCCCCTCTCAGTATTATTTCCAACATTTTTCTTTTCTACGACCAAGGTACATTTTTCAATAGCTATTGCTTCCTTCATATTTTCTACTAACGTCAGTTTGGAAGCTATATCAATGAAGATGCCTGTGTTTGAAGGCAGATAAAAAATGCACCATTCATTTTGGACCTCCTCATTAGGCTTAGACCCGTAGGTATTTTATTCAATAACTTATTGAAATGCGAATTGAAGTCCTTAATGGGTTCTCTAGGTTTGGATTTCAAATTGGAGAGGTCATTTATCAAAGTTGTTGTTGACCTATCATCTCCAAATTTAGTTAAAAATTGTTCTTGAAAAGCCTCCCAACTATTAATTGAGCCTGTTGGTAATGAAAAGTACCATGATCTAGCTTCTCCTTGTAATGTATATGGTAGTAATCTTAGAACTGTGTTCTTTTCTATTACTCCATTCAAATTGATGGATAACATAAAATTATTTATATGTTTTTTAGCTAACAAACCACCATCAAGGTTAAATTTAGGTAACCATTTTTCTGGATGAGTTGGAAATTGGGTCAAAGGTGCAGGGATTCTCACAGTTCTTGGGTTGGTCCATGGCCTTGGTTGAGGTTGATCATGTGCCATTATTGAGCTATTAGTAGAAGAGGGTGAAGCAAGGGTTGAAAGTGACTGGGTAGAGGATGGTGAAGCTCTTGTACCTGTGTGAATTACGATTTGGAGTTGGGAAGAGAGTGCGTGACCTTGCAATGGTATGGATGGAATGGATGATGATGATGAAAGAATCTCGTTGTCAGATTCTCACGGTGTTTTCCTAGCACTTTTTTGCCTTGGTAGAGGGAACTCAATTGGTGGGATTCCAAGTTTTTCACTATTTTCTTTGGTTAATGGTTGTGATTGGGTATATTGAGAAGTGACACTGCCTTGGGATAACTCAGACTCTCCTTGAGATATTTAAATCCCTTGCAATTTGTGGATCAAAGAGTGTACTTCAGGGGCTTCAGAAGAAGAACTCTTTAGCTTGGTTAGGATTTTAGCAATGGACTCTGTATTTTTCTTTTGAACTTCTCGCTTGAGAATAGGAGATTTGGAATGCAAATGAGAAGTTGGAGGTGATGGTTAGGGCGTTTTACTCTTAGAATGGCCTATAGTTTTGGATTTAGTTGCCATTCATAGTCAGGCCCTCCTCCTAGTGCCAAAATATGTTGAAGGATTGAAAATCGTCGCCTCAACAATGGGATAACCACACAATCCGAACCTTAGGATAACTCCTTTTCAATTTGGAATAGTGGCTCCAAGTGGGGATGATGGGACCAGTTTCCTAATCTATTTTTATGCTTGTGCTAATGGGATGATATTTTTGAGATTTTTGGAGTAATACTTAACTTTAAACTAATATGATCTAATCAATAATCATATCCAATTTGTCCTAATAAAAAATATTCATCTAACTATAACTATCCAACGAGTAACATGAAATATGAGATCTAAAATGATGCATGAAAGTAATTGATAATAAAGATCATTCAATTACGATAAGGATTGAATCCATTTAACAATGATCGTTTCATATAAAAAACTAACCAAAATGATATGAGAGATATATCGCATAAAACTCATTCATGTATTTAGCATAAACTATAAATCATCATCATATAATAGTGTAATAATGGCAATCTAAAATTCAAACTTTCATACATAAATGACTTGAAGATAATGTATTGTTTGACACATAAGTAAAAGGAATTAAGAGATAAAAGTACCATTTATAATACGTTCTACTCATGTGCTCCAACAATATTGATCTAATTTCAAATCACCCAACATTATCTAAGAGTATATAAGTGCAATTTAGTAGAATATGTCAAATTAAGTAGAAAATAAATTTTGTTCCATTAATCTCACCAGAACTTCCTCAAAGGGAGCAGAAGTGCATGTTCTGAAGAATGTTTCTGATAAAATTTATGGACCCTTCTCTAAATCCATTAGAGGGGTTTAAATACTAACTTATGAAACTAAAAATAGATTATTACAAAAAAAAATTGAGGAGGTTTAAACGACATGACTCAATTTAATCAAAATAAAACAAAAATAGAAATGTGCATAATGACCAATCCTGCATTCGATCTTTCAAATCACAAATATCTACCATGGTCTTGAGGTGTGTAGGTTGGCCAACTTTAGCTTTCAGTTGTCCTGTAAACACGACATTGACGAGCGCTGGTACCATTTTCTCGTTAGAAACAATTATGCATTTTAGGGTCATGCATTGGTTATGTAGTTTTGCCAGATATTGCCAATAAGCATCTCAGTTTAACCTAGTTACTTTCCTAATTACTTTTGTTCTTTCTTTTGCTTCCTGCTTCCACTCTAATTCAAGTTGTTTTTCATTTGGAAGGAAACCAAGGGTGGTTTCTACCACAAGATTAGCATTATGCAAATTTTCATTTACATTTTCAATGACATTGTTTGTTGTTGCTGCCGCATCCTTTGCTGATTGTTCTACCTCTTTGAGCCAACAACCCTAATTTACAAACAATATTCCCTTATGTGATTCATCCAATTTGGGCATGTCAACTCTTCTCCCATTCCCAAAAGTTTTCCAAGTTATGAAATCTGAAACCTTATTAAGAATTTCATCATATTCCATTCGCAATTCCACGACATGTCTTGTTAACTTGTCGCTTATTTCACAGTAAGAATTCCATTCTGAGATATTTTGGCACAACAATACCTTTTAGTGTGTGAGATGGGAGTTGAGGCTGAGTGCTTCAGTGACAAACTGATCGATCTTGGGGTCATCCTTATGAAAATATATTATGCTTTGTATTTGTGCCTCCTTACCTGCCAAGTTATTTTGATGTTCTATTTGCATTCGTTGGAATTTTTGCTTGTTGGTTGGTTTTGGGTTGTTGTAACTGTTGTTCTAGTGACAAAATTGTGTCTTCCTTTTCTTTGAGCAATAGTTGTACCTCAGCTACTTTTTCAATGTTTTCCATAGAATATGGACCTGTGAACTGTGAGAGTCTAGTGAGGTTGGCCTATGGGTCGGTAGATGAGTCTTTCCATAGGAAATCCATCAACTCATTGTCTGGGGAAGTAGCATTTGTAGATTCCAATTTTCTTTTCTTTCTTTGTCTCTTCACAATAGCCTTGTGTTGTGGGCTATACAATACATCAAGAGGGGGAATTTTTTCTATTCTTAAAACAATCTCAGAGGTGGGGGTAACGGGAATGTGTTCTATTTCTTGAGTATTCATAGTTCCCCTTGTTATGATTTTTGGAGTTGTTTCTTGATGTGTTAATTGTGTCTATGGTGCTTGTTCCTTTGTGTTGAGTTTTTTGTTGAAACTATCCCACTCCTCTTCCAAATAAATTTCCAGAGGCTTTATTAGTGGTATATGGGGGTATGGGTTTCAATCTGCTTGATGGTCGAATTCCGTTCATTTGTCTTTGCTATAGACTGGGCTGCATCTTAGATTAATTCTTTGCTCCTGCTTTTCTTATTTTCTGAAGAGTTCTCAGATGCCTTCCCAGAATTGGTTTTAGATTTTTACTTAAGGTCACCATCTATGCTTACACTGGGAGTGGACTCCCTTATTGGTTCAATAATCAATTAGTCCAATGGGACCTTTGATAATCTCTTTTCTCTGTAGTTGTAAAAAGTTTCAAGGTCCTCCCTATCAAAAATTATTTCTGCCATATGTTTCAATTCTTTGAAGGTATTCCTATGTAATAAAACATCATCAAATGGGTTCTTCTCATGGTCGAATATTTTACTTTGACCATAGTGGTAAAATCCTTGACAATATCAAATGGATCGTATTGTCTTTTGGGGAACTTACGTAGTCGTAGAGATAACATATTATCTACTTCCTTGAACACACATCCAGGGTCATGTAATGCAAACACTCCACATGAGGAAATTGAGGCGAAATGGCCTTCTTTGAGTTGTTCAATGTTTTTCTCATCCCTCCTTCACTGCATGTCTTATAGGATATCTATCTAGCCATTAACTTATTTGGGACATAGAAAGGGAGAATAGATGCTGCCAAACACTCTGATATATGTAAATGTCTCTTCCCTGAACCATCAAGCTACTGGGAGGATGTCTATCTCAGCTTCTCGAGAGAATCTGGGTCCATATTGGTTATAGATTCATTTATGGATGGGAAGCATAACCCCGTGGCAAATCTTGAAGAAATGTGGTTGAAAATTGGATTCCCACATATCTTTGTGGTGGATGTGAATAGGAAGTGGATCTTTAATAGTGCACTTCCACCCCATAAGAGGGAATTTAGAACCAAAACAAATAGAGTCAATAACATAAGCACACATGAAAAATGGAGGGTAAACCCTCGAAGAAATACTCCTTTTCCTTCTATACTCTATAATTTCTTTAGATAAATTATCAAATAGGATTTGTGCCCAATCTATTTTTGTTGCGTTAATGGTTGCATCTATTAAGAGCAACCATTCTGAGAAAAAATTGTTACTGTCAGGTTTGCTGAATAGTCTACAGAGCATATCCACAACAAAAAAGAAAGGGGAACAAATAGATGTGGTTGCATACATACCATTTTTGTCATTCTTGATTCTTTCTTCATTCTGTGACCAATTATTTGTGCAGTCTATTGGGTCTTCATCTTCTTTGACGAATTTCTCAACAAATTCCCTAGTGTAGGTAACCAATGGTTCTGGTAAATGGTACATAAGCCTTAGGTTATCTAGAGTGAAAAATCCTATAACTTCTTGGCCTCCTATTTTGGATTCTTTGTCAGAAATATCAGTGTCATCAATGATCCACCTAACCATGTCAGTATAAGGGATTATTTTCGGTTGCGCAACTATTCGGTGTAGGAATGAGCATGCAAGTTCATTTAGGGAAGAATCAGAGGAATCATGCCCATCGACTGTAATCGTAGTCTCAAGAACCCTTGTTTGTTCCTCTTCCAATAACTGATACATAGTTTCTCATGTAGACGTCCCTGCTTCCTTATTACATGTAGTATTTGTGAACAGTAGAGTCAATTCTGACTTCTAAGAGGATACTGCGTTTCCTTTCTTCACCATTTCTTTCAGCTCATTGTTCTATGGTTTTTCCCTGAAAGTTTGAAGAGGAATAACTTATTGAATACAAATGAAATTGAATGTAGGAATGGATCGATAAAGAAAACCAGTAAAGGTGATAAAGGTGTTTTATTTGAAATCTCGTGAGTTGATATCAAATCACTCCAAATGGCCTTTCACACATAAATGCAGTTACTTCTTCATAAATGCCCACTAATGATCCATTATCTCTTAACTTAAATGTCCATAAATAATCACATCGTGAATTTCGAAACAATCTCCTAGGGTGGTGATCCTTTATACCACGATGATAGCAATTTTGCGATTTGCAAAGCAATATCGCAGATCACTATAGTGCATAATCTGTTTTTTGTTTATCTTACCACTTTTTGAGTTTGTACGAGATGTGAGATGCGAGAAACAGATGTCATTAATTATCATGTTTCAATTTTAATGAATAATGGACCTCCGTATGCATTAGTGGGAAGATTAGGAGGTGGGTCCAAGTTGAGATCAGATATCGCAACATCGACATATAATAGGTCGAGGCTTGTGTCGCATGATTGAAATGCGATGCGAGAAAGCTATTATACCATTGCAATCTCGCAGGTTGCAATACTTTGGGGTAACCTCTTAAGAGAATTCGTTTATAAATAGTTATGTTGTGATGCGAGACTTCGGCTTTTTAAAGAATCTTTTGAGAACCTTCTAACATTATCATCGTTCTTCGAATATAGATTTAATTTTTCGATTGTTTTATCATAGATCATGGTGGGTTAGAAAGGTATCGTTTGAGATTCATTTCATGCTAAATACAAAAAAGTAGCATTTGAAGGGTTTCAAATGTTTTGTTTGATATCTTGATTTATTCCAAAAAACGAAAGAAATATCTACATACTAGAATTGACTTTTTGGTATATACATTTTTTGAAAGGGTCCCCATTTATTAAAGTAATATTTTACTACTAGCTTTAATAAATAGGGGATTGTTGACAAGCACAACACATTCCTAAAACAATTTCTTGCTCAAAATAACCATGAGGTGAAAGAATCACAATATTAAAAACCACAGGATTCCCTACTAGAAACATTTCCAAAGTTGATGGCTCGGGTGCGTGAAGGATATCCAACAACAAATGGATCATATCTAATCAAACGAAGGCATTGACATTTTTTTATATCTTTTATGTCTATAAACTTTGAATCTGATTTGTTTCAAGAACAAATTAATTCATGTTTACTAATTAGGGGAATTTTGAGGTCTAAAATGGGCCTCCTGAGAAAAATGTACAAAAAAAATAAACTTTATAAGAACCAATAGGATTCGAGATGATGATGTCGACCATGGGGGATTATTCACCATTTTTGAAATAAAAAAAGTAAAAAGATTAATAAAGAATAAAATAATAAAACTACTTTTTCAAATCATATTTTCAACTTATCTCCCTAACATTTTACTCACATTTCAAGTGGGAGTATTCCTTGGATGAAAAATTTAATTCCCCATCCAAAGAGTACCCATGTCCCATACTTTTGATGGACCCTGCTACACGGAAAATGAGAAATACATGAAAACGCATGATTGCAATCACGTTTTTCATGTATTTCTATTTTTTCATGTAGCATATTCCATCTAAAGTATGAAACATGGGTACTCCTTGGATGAGGAATCAAATTATGCATCCAACGAGTATTCCCGCTCGAAATTTGAGTAAACACATAGGGAGATAAGTTGAAAATACGAGTTGAAAAAGTAGTTTTTTCTTTTTTCCCTCTAAATTTTGATGATGTAATCTAATCTTATTTTATTATTTCCACTATTATTATATAATTTCCTTAGGAGGCCCATTTTAAACGTCAAAATTCCACTAATGAAGCCTTTTTGTCATGAGAAGGTATCAATCAAGTAGGACATCAGAAAAATCGACCTTAATGAGGTCCTCAAACAATTCCTACAATATAAATAATTATCTTTGTGTAATGCCTTGGGTATAAAAATAGCATATTTGCAAAAGAAAATACATATATTATTTGTGTGCAAACTCTGTACATGGCGTATTCATAGGCAACATTTTAGGATGTTCTTCTACCTTTACCAAAGCAAATTGTATCTTCGTTAAATTATATATCCTTTCATTCAACATCAACTTATGTAATAGAAATGTCACACATTATTATTTTTCATTTCTCAACATGATACAAATGATAAATTCAAAGTCACATAAAACCAAGAGAAAGCCCTTTTTCTAACCAAAATCAACAAACAAATAGTGCCTCTAATAAAATTTCACACCTCATAAATTAGTCTGCCACATGGATGGGCTAAATTTGAGATTATTTGAACTGTCTTTAGGTCATACTTAATGGGATATTCATATGTTTATCATAATTTCAATTTGGTGTTAAAATTAATATATAAATCTAGTTCATTATCAGTGAAATTCAAGTATAATTAAAAATTAAAATAAATCATTGCAAAGTAGCGGAGAGAGAAACATATTCATAACTAGGCTTCTCTATTTTAGTTTGATTTGAATTTAATTGTTTTTAAATATATAATTTTCTCTAAATAAGTTAAATATAAAGATGAGAATCGAAATAGTCCAGAAAATCCCAAACCTTGCTTTCCTGGTTATCCATACCTATCTCCTAGCCTTCATAAAATAATGTGCTTTAAATTATTCAAAGAGTAGAATGAATTTGCTACAAAAAATTGTGGTCATAATGATATTAACTATAAGCTCCACAAAGAAAATTGTCAATTGGGTTTACCTTTGATGGCTGGGGAATGATTGTTATCCTTCCCACCCAATTTCAATTTCCATAAGTGATGTGTTGAGCTCATAACAATCACATTGGTGTAATGATGTTGAATCTTGTTGTTGACTGGCATTCAACAAGGTACATATTTTGGTCACCATTCTTTTTAATTCACTCCAAAAAAAATTGGCCATTTGCTACATAAGTGATGTCATAACTGCAACATGTGAATTCTTTCTTAGCATATGGCTTGTTTCATCCTTGCATTTGTCTACCTTACCAAAAAATATGACTTATTTCTTTCTTGTATTTAATCAAAAACTTATGTGGTATTGACAAAGTCAATTCAACTAAATCACCCATTTTCAACGTATGAAAAGAATTACTAATGATTTTTTGATTCTCTTGGCCTCAAATCCTCTCGTATTGCCAAACCATAAGATGTAAAAAGTGAACTTCCATAAGTTATTTTGCCTAGCAAATCCTTCACAATCTAATTTAGAGGTAGTTCTTGCACAATCATCTATTTATCAACAATAAGCAATCCTTTATTCATGAAATTGATATGATGGTAGAAATTTCAAACAACATACATAAACATTTGTGTAAAATATTAGCAAATGAATTTCAATACAAGAATATTACAAAAAAACTACATCATAATATGGTGTTTTTAAGAATACCATGCTTGCTTTATCCAATTCTAGCATAATTAGAAGGAGAGTATGATTTGTGCCACATGGTGGGCTATAGAATTTATCCATATGTGGGCAACCATCTTTATGAGAAGGGAAAAGGCTAGGTGGTCTCATTTTTGTACCCTAGGGAGATAACATAGTTTAGTGCCCATAATTTCACTATTCCACATTAGCACCCATCATGCCCACTCGATGATCTAAACAATGAAAGAAGTATGTGTTTCTTCACCCTCCTTGTACCTCCAATTTGTAACAACTCCAAACTCAGCTTGTTGATGTATTTATTAATTCTATATTTGCATTTCTAGTGGAATACTATCATCCCCAAAAGCAACAGTATACAAATACTGATACCTAAAGTGTTTGGACCACAACAAGTGTTAGGAGAGTAACCCAAAAAAACCCATTGGTTTGTGCCTAACCTAATCTACGAATGATGTAATTTTAGTAGAGTCCCAATTCAAGGAAGCATAAAATATATATCCTTTTCATATGCAAATGTAGTGCTAAATTAAACTTCCTATACTTGGGGATTGGTAGAAATGAAAAAAATAAATTAAAAGGGAATGTTGATGAATGATGTAAGTAGAGGCATCCATTATCCAACATATCCAATGTAATTTTAAAAAAAACAACAATATATTATCAAGAAATAGTGCAAATTACGACACTGCCACCATGCAAAACATGTTGATATGCCACCATGTAAAACTTTCCGATATCATTTGTGATATGCCATTTAGGTTGCACATTGTCCTTTAATACCTCAAAAATTCCATCCACAGATTTGCAGCAATTGATTTGAATGCCCTCTCTCAACGAGAGATCTCAACATCTAATTTGGTACTTCATAAATGTATGATGATCACAAAGAAGGGGTTTTCTGAAAGAACCTTCCTCGCATATAATACCAATATATAATCCCCCTTGTCATCATTTATTGATCTCCTTGAAGCTCAAGCCTTTCATCTCAGGAATAGAAGAAAGGAAAAAAAGTAATGTGGCCCCAACAATAGAAACAAATACTATAAATGTTTTGGATGTGTCTAAAACATCAATAAAATATAGGAATCTATATGAAAAAATAAAATTAAATATGAAACAAAATGTTGCAGCAATGCCTCCACACACACTTCTATATTTTGAAGCATAAATTTCAAAATTGATCGTCCATGGAACTCATCCCATGATGGTTGAGAAGAAATTTATATATAAAAATAAGCCACAAACAACAAGCCAATCATAGCTAATTGGACCCACATCACTGTACCAAGAAAAAAAAATGATGGAAACAATATTTCTCATATGTTGGTCGTTTTATTAATGAGGTTTGAGGACATTAGTTCTACCAGAGCCCCCAATACGACACCCAACCTTATCCTTTTTTTGACATGACATATGGGTTGGGAAAACCCAAGAAAAAATAGAATGTTGGTAGGGAAGGTCTCGTACTCTGTTGAACTCAACAGTGAAAACTGAGGCCTTGTTGGCTATATAGAGCTGCTAAAATAATGATTTTTAAACCCTATATGATATTTAAAGCCCTAACACTTACAACAATACCCCTTCTAAGAAGGCTTGAAATTTGAAATAGTTTAGGGAGATGGAAAGGGTTTCATGCCATAAGGAAAACAACTTTTGATCACAAGACTAATTGTTTTCTTGATCATGTGACCATAAGGAGATATATTTTAGTAGAGGTAGTCTCTTGGAAGCTTGACACTAAACATTTTGAAGAAAAAAAACAATGTGTTTAAACTTAGGAAGTTAATTATGGTAATCTTGCTACTATCTGCAATTTGTTGAAGGGACATTGTTGGGATATGCTAGAGGAATCATCACCTGAATTGATTCCATGTTTTGTAATTCAAGTATTACTTGAAATTCAGGATAATGTTGGATTGGCATTGCAATTCTTAAGCTAGCTAGAAAAACAACATATTCAACAGACTATACAAGTTCAATTAAATTTTCTAAGCATTTTCTTGAAAATATTACACATCTAAGGTAGGAGTCTTGTACCACATCAGAGACTGGTCTTCTAAAGCCCCTAAATGACTAAAGATTCAACCTACAGACCCTGCATTTACCCCTAATTCCATGTTTGTTCCACTAAAGCCTTCATTTTCGACCACCGTAGCCATCATCAACAAAGCCCTAAACAGGTCTCTTTGCTTTTCTTGATTTCAACTCTTAAAGGAGAAAAAAAATCATAGGGTTACTTTTGGTACCATTCTAAGCCCTTTTTCCCATTCAAAAACATGACCATTTCCTACCTTTTTCTCATCATCCATTCCTCAAATGCCTTAGAATTTAACTAATTTAATATTTTATAGTTGTTGGCATGCATATTAATTGATTTAGGGGTTTTGTGTTGACAAATTAGGATTTTAGGCCTAAATCACTACAGGAAGTCTTAACAACCTGTAAATGGTTTATTATGTGACATGTGGCATGGCAGCTAGGTAGGAGCGGAAGGCATGGACGAAAAGAGGAATGTCCAAACATGGACAAGCACCTATTCCGCATTAGAAACATTCCTCCTATCTGCACGGTCAACGCTTAGTCAACCCTAGCATGTCGGCACAAAAGGCAGCAACAGCATTCAGTTTTTGTCCATTCGCTTTTTAACTTGTTTCCTATTTTGATTTTTGATTTTATGCATAAGAAAATTAGGAATATATCCGTGTTTTGATTTACCAAACGCAGCAACAGTTGCTATGGATAAGCATCCATTTTTCAAGGGATGTAATTATGTAATTAAAAGACAAGGCCGAGACCTGTGATCGGTTACATACACATACACATACTCATACCATCATTTGATATTACAGTTATGTTTTGAACAGAACCTCTGGTTTTCAATCTAATATAGTGCATACTTGTTTTAATATCGTGATCGTGGTGTAATCATCGGTGTGCCAAAGACGCGCATGGGCCCTGCGTATGTGGTAGACCGATCATACATTTCGTTTGTGTTTACATTTTTCTTATGCTTATACTCTGTTTATATTTGCATTACATTCATAGTGTAGTTTTGATTTAATTCACAGTCAATTCAATTGAATGAAACACATGCGAATTATATATGTGTTTGAAGATTTGATTACAGTGATGAATGCGTTAACTCAATGTCTGTACATGTGTTGAATAACCCTCTCTTGGATTATGAATTGCATCCCGTAAAGGATTTAATCTCAGAGTTGTGTATAAAACACTGATATGGATAATGGTTATGAATTTGCTTTTACATGCATTCTTTAAGTATTCTTGCTGAATGATATTGAACAAGGGTTGCATGTTGATGTCTCTGTAAGGGGACCGAGCCTTTCAAGATAATCATATACAGCATGATAGGAATTGCATTTTAGTTGTTAATAGCACATGATTTAATGCTTAGTTAGTTTAACAATAGATTTAATCTCAGCACTGTAACTTAGGAGTCATAGACTTAAAGTAGATCCTTTATGCTTATATATTTTAGGCACACGCCTCTAAGTAAACGCACCCTGGGTTGACAATTAATTTAGACCAATCTAGCCCCCCTAGATAGGACACTACATTTTGGCGCCGTTGCCGGGGAGGCGTACTTAAAGGATTGAAGTTTAATAGAAAAAATCAACAAAAATTTAGTTAAAGTCATGTTCATTTATGCCTAGGTTTAGAGACAATCAGGGTAGATTCAGAAGAACCCCCCACCCTTCACAAACTAACCCATCATCGTCAGGAGCAGACTTTGTAAAGAATTCAACACCAGCTGAGGAAAATTTCATTCAAGCCTTAGAGGATAAACAAAAATCAGGACAGAGACTTACACTCGTTGAAAGGCAAACCTTATATATACATAAATCTCAGAAGAAGGACTTTCCTAAGTCTACCACACAAGGAGAAAGTAGTGCAGTAATTCAATACACTCCAGAGATTGAACACTCCTATCTTAATCCCTTCTTTAAAGGAAGTGACTCTGATAAATCCATTAAGATGGCTGATGAAGGAGATAGGTCAGCACAAAATCAAAGACGCAGAGATGAGGAAGAGTTCACTTTTCTTTTTCCCATACAAGAACCCCAGGAAGATGATGAGATCAAAATGAAAAATATACCACCATCAGTGCTCCCTAATTTCTATGGTATGGCTTCGGAAGACCCAGACTCATTCTTATTCGAATTTGACATTGTATGCCGGACATATGGTTATACTGATGATGCCCATAGGCTCAGACTTTTTCCAGCCACATTAAAAGCATCAGCCTTGAGATGGTTCATGGGGCTTGGTGAACATACTATCACAGACTGGGATGGTATGAGAAAAGTATTTCTAAGGAAATATCAACCTTATTGCAGATCTAAAGATTCTAAAGATGAAATCTTTAGAATGACCCAACAAGAGGATGAAACCTTAGAGGAATACTTGGAACGGTTTATCTATAACTTGCAAAAATCTAAACACCGAACTATGCCTCTTGAACTGACTCGCTCAATATTCTTGAAAGGTATCAAATATGAGTACATGGATGACCTCAATTTAATGGGCAAAGGTGACATCTCTGTTTTACCCTTTGAAGAAATCGTTGATTTATGCGAAAAGTATTCAAGGAGTAAAGCTAAGATGGGAAAGAGAACCTTGTCATCCAAGGCCATCAAGTCCAATTCAACAAGTGTCACAAGGGCTGAGATAGGCAACCTGTTAGAAGAATTCAAGACAGATTTATTAAGCACAATAGGGAATCAAATTGATACTTTAAAAGCCAAAAAGAAACAGGAAACTGAGGACCAGGTAATGTCCATTTTCTGCCCCAAGTGCCGAAAGAAACACGCATTAAAAGACTGTCCACTAGATAGCATCCAAGTTTGTGCTTTCTGTACTGAACATCATGACATATTTAATTGTCCTAAGGTTAAGGTTTTGCAGAACTATAACATGGCAGCTAATGCAGAGATGGAACACATGTATTACATGGGCGCAAAAAGACCATGGCAACCAAGGCCAAACCCTCAAGGTATGTTCCCAAATCAAAACTTGCAATTTCCTATGAATGATCAGATGTATGTGCAGAATTCATGGAATGTACCAATGCCATGGCAGCCCCCAAACAACCCACAGCAACAATGGAGACCATCTCAACAGTATTCTCAACCTTATCCTACATATCCTCAGTCATATTCCTTGTACCAACAACCATACCAACAGTACTCACATCCTCAACCATATCAGCAGTACCCTCAGCAAGTTGGTTATCCACCCCAGCCTACTCAACAGGCACTGCCTGCTCCTCCACCAATAAATCCACCACAACTCCAATTTCCAGCTAACCCACAGCCTTCCAGACCCACGCAAATTCCTGCTCAAACTGTCCCAAATCCGAATAATAGAGCAGAGAGGCCAGCCTATAATATAGAAGAAGGAACTTCATATTCCATATTACCTTTACAGAACATAAACTTGAGGTCTGGAAAAGTACTACAGAGAGAGTCTCCAGTAATAGAAAGACGAGAAGAAAATGTAGAAAATGAAAAAGAAATAATAAATGAGAAACAATCAAACAATGACATCAGTGATAAGCAAATGCAACAATTGAAACCACCTTTTCCAGACCGATTGGTCCACATCAAACCTCCATTGTCTATACCACAATTTGATGTCTTAGATGAGCTTAAAATGTCTACATAAAGATCCCATTACTGCAAGCTATAAAAGAAATCCCTATCTACACTAAAGCCATCAAAGACATGTGTCTCAAAAAGCCTGCTAGAAGAAAGATCGATCCTCAAACCATTCATGTCATAGGACATTTAGCAGGACTGATGACCAATACTGTTTCCATAGAAAAGTATGTTGATCCTGGCATTCCTAAAGTAACCACCATCATTAACAACATACAAATTCCAAACACTCTGATCAATCTTGGAGCTGCAATTAATGTGATGACCTTAGAAACCATGAGAACGCTTTAGCTTACCAATCTGCAACATACAACAATCGTTCTTGAATTAGCTGATAGGTCCAAAGTGATTCCTGAAGGGATTTTAGAGGACATAATTGTCTCACTGGACTCTTGGGAGTATCCGGTGGACTTTTTAGTCCTTCAACCCAAATCTAATTTAGGCGGACACCCTATCATTCTTGGTAGGCCATGGTTAGCAACTGCTGATGCATTTATAGGTTGTCGATCTGGAAACATGATTATCTCGAGAGGGACAGAGCGGAAACAACTTACCCTCTACCCCTCAGCACAATCACCAGCAGTTACACATAATTTGTGGCTTGATGACAAATTTAATGACAGAGATGAAGTACAGCCCCTTTTCAGCATTGACCAAATCTATAATTTCCAAGAACATGACAATAATGATTTGGTGGAATTATTTCTTGCTCAACCGGATATTTCTGAAGATTTGAGACATGCCCAATATCATGCCGCAGACATACTTTTAGCTCAAAATTTTCAGGAGACATGCACCATACATTCTTTACAAACCAATTTTCATGATATTTTTCCAGTTCAATCCATTACAAATATTCAAAGTAAGGTTATAGAAATCAGTCCAGGGAAAACTTTGAACATAGGCAATAATTTGGACTCATCTCAACAAGACAGATTAATCCAACTTTTGAGAAAATATCAGACAGCCTTTGCTTGGGATTATACCGACATGCATGGCATTCATCCTGACACATGCACTCATCATATTTACATAGACCATACTCTTAAACCAGTGAGGCAGCCACAAAGAAGGATGAACCCCGTACTTCAAGATATTGTCCGAGAAGAGTTACAAAAACTATTGAGAGTTAATTTTATATATCCTATCTCTGACAGTCAGTGGGTATCCCCATTGGTTGTGGTGCCCAAGAAAAATGGTAAATGGCGTATTTGTGTCGATTACCGACAACTAAACAAAGACACGCTTAAAGACTATTTTCCATTGCCATTCATCGACCAAGTCTTAGACACCCTCGCTGGTAAATCATCCTTCTCTTTTCTGGATGGTTTCAGCGGATATAACCAGATAAGGATAGCCCCAGAAGACCAGGACAAAACCACCTTCACCTGTCCTTGGGGAACTTACGCCTACAATGTTCTGCCATTTGGACTGTGCAACGCTCCAGCCACATTTCAGCGAGCTGTCCTAGCTATTTTCGCTGACTTAATTCATGATTGCGTTGAAGTGTACATGGACGATTTTTCAGTATATGGCAATTCCTTTGACCATGCATTAGGAAACCTTGAGAGAGTTTTAAAAAGATGCATTGAATCTAACCTGTCCCTCAGTAATGAGAAATGTTTTATGATGTTGAATGAGGGAATAGTGTTAGGCCATTATATTTCCTCTCAAGGAATTACAGTTGACCCAGCAAAGATCCAAATCATTGTTGATTTACCTATACCACAGAATCAGAGAGAGGTACGAAGTTTCCTTGGATACGCAAGTTATTATCGAAGATTCATTGAACATTTTAGCAAGGTAGCCTTACCTCTGTTTAAACTGCTGTCCAAAGATGTAAATTTCAGTTGGAATGAAAATTGCCAACATGCATTTGAATTACTCAAACAGAAATTATCAACAACACCGATCCTGAGAGGGCCTAATTGGAGTTTGCCATTTCATATTTTTACAGATGCCTCTGACACTGCTGTAGGTGCATCGTTAGGCCAGAAAGAAGAAGCTTGCACTTATGCTATTTACTTCATTAGCAAAAATCTGACCCCTGCGGAGTTAAACTATACGGTCACAGAGAAAGAAACACTAGCCATTATATATGCTGTGAACAAATTTCGCCATTACATTACTGGTTATGAAGTCTTTGTGCATACCGACCATTCTGCCATAAAACATTTAATGAACAAACCAATAACCAGTGGCAGAGTTACCAGATGGTTGCTATTGTTACAAGAATTCAATATCACCGTGTTGGATAGACCTGGCAAAGAAAACCAGGTGGCAGATTTTCTCTCTCGATTGCAGAATCAAGGTGAAGTTGTTCCTGTCGAAGACTCTTTTCCTGATGAACATTTATTTGCCATTTCTATAATTAATCCTTGGTATGCTGATTTGGCTAATTACTTGTCTACAGGAAAGACTCCTCCACACTTTACCTCCAAAGAAAAGAAAAGACTAGTTAAACAAAGTGCTCGATATTCATGGCTCAATGGCGATCTCTTTTACACTGGCTATGACATGATCATCCGCAGATGTGTAAGAAATGACGAGGTACTTGATATTTTAAAATCTTGCCATGATGAGCCATGTGGTGGGCATTTTGCAGCGAAGCGGACAACATTCAAAGTTTTAACTCTTGGATACTACTGGCCATCCATTTTCAAGGATGCCAAAAAGTATGTAAGGAGTTGCGACATTTGCCAAAGGATGGGCAGGCCAACCGCCAGCGATGAGATGCCCCTTCAGCCCCAAGTTCACCTAGAACCATTTGACAAATGGGCCCTGGACTTCATAGGACCTATCAACCCATCTTCAAATGGTAAGAAGTACATATTAGTATGTACAGATTATGTTACAAAGTGGGCTGAGGCAAAAGCACTGGTAAGAGCCACTGAACATACAGTTGTCAATTTCTTGTTCGAGGAAATTTTTGTTAGATACGAAGTACCCAGAGAGATAGTAACTGATCAAGGCACCCAATTCACCTCCAAGTTAGTCAAAGATATTACAGACAAGTATAAGATCAAGCATAGGAAAAGCACACCCTATCATCCACAGGCTAATGGGCAAGTGGAATCTACAAATAAAACTTTGGAGGGGATCATTACTAAAACTGTTGCCATGAACAGGAAAAATTGGGAGGAAAAACTTAAGGATGCTCTCTGGGCGTACAGGATCACTTGGAAAGATACTACGGGCTTCACACCATACCAATTGGTGTACGGTAAGGATGTCATGCTTCCTATTGAGTTTCAGATTCACACTTTTAAACTAGCTGCTGATTTACAAATTGATTTGGATGCGGCACAAAAAGAAAGGATCCAGCAACTTAACCAGTTAGATGAGATGCGGCAGCAGGCGGAGGAGACCACAATCCTCATGCAAAAGCACAGGAAGCAGTGGCATGATGCTCATATAAAGAAGAAACAATTTAAGGAAGGTGACTGGGCCCTCCTTTTTTACTCTAAGTTTAGAGACCACAAGGCCAAGTTCACCACACACTGGATGGGCCCTTATGAAATTGTCCAGGTTTATGACAATGGATCTGTAACTCTCACAACTATTGATGGGGAAGGTCATTCCTTCACTGTAAATGGGCATCGCTTGAAACTTTACACCAAGCCCATCAGCAAAGAAGATTTTCTACACACAATTTCTCAGCAACGGGAGGTTGAGTTACTGCAGCCCTCAGCTGCAGTCTCTCTACCTTAGTATTTCTTTGAATTTGTTTTAAAAAAAAAAAAAAAAAGACAAAATAAAACAAATATAAAAAAGAAAACAAAAAGCAAAAAAAAAAAAAACAAAGACATGAAAAATTCACAAAACACATAAATGGGTAGATGTGAAAACCAGATTATCTTGGCACACTCTACACCTTGAATTCCTACTTGAAAACCAATTCGTTGGCAAGTAAGAATTCTTTTTCTTTCTCATTGTTTCCTATTTTCAGCTGAATGTTGACTTGAGGACAAGTCACAACAATTTTGTGGGGGAGGGGAGCATATCATTATTCATTTTTTTTATCTCTCCACTGTAATTTTGACTTTCCTCCACCATTCCAGGCTTCAATGAATAAGTTGTCTTGTTATTGCCTTTTATCAGCGGGACCTGGTTGTAAATATCATGTAGAGGGACCTGTTTTGTTCACAGAAACTATGCTTCCAGCACCAACAGAATATCAGCAGTAAGGGACCTGTTACACAGCAAAGCAATCAAACAACAGTCATAGCTAGCTCTACTCAGATGTCAATGCCACAGTAGTCCAATAGTGTAATGTATTCCTTGTTTTTAACACTTAACTTCCTAGATTATTTTTTATGTTATGTTAATAGCTATGACTGTTAGTAATTAGTTCCAAGGCATATTTCCATTCTCTTATTTCCCTAAAATTCTCTCTTGCCCCAGTCTACTCCCTACTCTCAAATTCATACACTCCTCACTCTAATACTCCCTACGCATTCCATATCCACAACCATTACATTCCTCACTTAAATACCCTCCTAAACATTACATATTCATTTCAAATACCACCATATTCATTTCTAAAATTCATCCCTTAGAAGAATACCAACATAACATATGCTATATTGTTGGAAAATTTTTATTAATGGAATATCCCTTTCGAAAAATCAAAGTTATTATTTTTGAGGAATTCTATTAATAAAATACCCTTTTAAAAAAAATCAAATAAAGAAAATCTATTAATAAAAAGGGTCATTCATTCTTCGATGCAAAGGACAGCCGGCCTATTCATTTGAAGTGCATGGCCGAGTGATGATTCACCACCCGACGTACACACACCTCTCGGCGCTCCTATCACAACGTTCATACAAGTGCATATGGTCATTATTCCTCTGTTTCAAATTTAATACATCGAGCTCATTCAAAAACAGTGGTCGTTTATGTACTCCCGGGATTATACACAGTGGTATCGGGATTATACACAGTGGTATCAGGATTGTATACAGTGGTGTCAAACTCCAACCACAGGCGCTGGTGCATGAGCTTCCACAAGCATAAAGACCGAGGACAGAGTTCGAACCCTGTCGAGCTCCATATCAAATCGACCCAACAGCACCGTGGGCAGTAGGCGAACGATTTTCTCAGGTAACAATTCAACCTCATTGTTGAAATTCATAAGATAGGAAGCCCGACCCTCCGCCAAAATGACTAGTCGGGTCGAACCCAAGACATTTGACAGTTCTCAATACCACGAGGACTGTATCTCAATCCTCAAGGACATACAGTGGTTACCATTCCTAGAAAAATTCAGAGGAAGCAACGAGGAAGTTGCCAAACAGTTTGCATTCACCTTCAATGGGGAGAAGGCCTTAATAGGCACCTTCTCATTTAGAGTCTCAGAGGACACCATTGCTCAAGCAACAGGGGTTAGTCCAGAGGGTGAAAAATACTTTAAAACTAAGCAGTGTAAGGAAAAATCATGGACCCAATTTATGTCCAGGTCACGGGTTTCAGCAGTAAATTGGAAGAAGGGAGTTCCACGCAGTTGGCTCGTTCATCCTTGGGATGAGATGGTTTATATCCTTCAGAAGTTCGTGACCTGTGAAGGCCGCTATAGTATCGTTTACTTGTATCACATAAAACTGCTGCTGCACATCAAGAAACAATGCACTATTAGCTTGCCATACTTTTTGCTACAAAGCTTAACTAAAATGTCTAAAACTGTTCAGAAAAAAAAAGGGAATGAGGATAAGAGTTTATACCACTTCGGGTTAATTAGAATCCTCATCGAAAACGAAATGCAGAGACGAGGAAAGACATGGAAAGAATTCCTCACGGCCAATCAGATTAGAGACGAGGACGAAAGAGAAAAATCACCAGAGGACTCAGGGTTTGTGAGAGATGTTGATGAGGATATTCCGGCCTCCTCCCGAGCCAATAAGGTACCTGTGAGCACTGTAAGAACCCGACAGATGAGGAAAGAAGAAGCGAAAAGAGCAGAAAAAGACAAGGTGTTCACCACCTACT
>APFE030188849.1:8143-20868 GCA_000404065.3 Pinus taeda
TATAGTGCTAAGAGTTGCTCTCCAAGCCAACATGCAAGAGATGTTGTATGTCTTATCCTCTAAGAATTTTGACTTGGTCAAAATAAAATAAAATAAAAATAACACTATGTTAAATTAAAAATTCTTTGTTAATTTTTTTTATCAATTTTTGTTGGGTAATTAAGATAAACTTAAAAATAACCCTACTTTAAAATAAAAGTTCTGCGTTTTTTTTTTAATTAATTTTCATTGGCTAATTAAGGTAAACCTAACTTTGTGAAGTTACTGGTGGTTTTTGAGCTCCAGGTTTGTGAACCCATGGTATTCATGTGGAATATAGCCCGGGGGGTTATACCAGACTAAATTCATCTTAACCCTGAATCTACCAAGTGTCAAGAGGGATCTGCAAAGTGATTTGATCCCTCTCGGCAATTGGTAGATCCAGAGTTAATAAATATATATATATATATATTTTGACATTTTCTATTAATTGTTCAAATGGTTACATCGTGGTTGGATCATAGTGAAAATGTCTCCAACCTCATTCCTACCAGACTTGTTGTCTTGGAGATAGAAACAAAAGCAAAAAGAAACTACAGGATCTCATGCATGCTACTCATAGTAGATGAAATTGACCCAAAGCATAAAGATAACTAACAATCATCCCAAAGCTTCAACATTCCCCCAACCTACGACACCTGGATCATCATCATGTGGAAAAGGCTGGTGAAAGGCCTCATGAACATGTGCTTCAATATGATCCAGACAACCCTCCAAGCGGTCTTGTCTCTATCTTGAATCTGCCTTTGCTCACGGCGGAGAGAAATCAATTTATCTAGAATATTCCATTGGTTGTGTCATAAATCATTCATGAAAGCAATTAATTCATTGTGGTCGTCGTGTCTATCTCTCCCCAGTTGCTCAACCATCTGTGTTATGTGCCTCAAAAGAATCAAATGGGGGGAAGGTCCACTCTACTAAGGGAACTGACCAACTGCTTGACTTCCCCCTCTAGATCTCGCCTGCAATCCTAATGCATTACACCAATACCATGCGGGTCGGTACCCCATGGTGCTTATCCCCACTGCCTCTGCATCAACCCCCCAAGCCACTACCCAGCTCGAACTCCCCCAGGTCCCCACTCCACGAACTTGCACCAAATCTCACTACAGACCATCCAAGGTACGAGCCAACATTGATGCACTGCGAGTGGACCCCTTCCCCACATCTACTCTAACCTTGCAAGCTTCCTTCCAATCGCATGCTCTAGAGAGAAACCACCCCACACCACGTGGAGTGACGCCCACTCCCAAAGCCATCAGACCTCCACCACAGACCCCCACTCCCCTAACAAAAATCCACCCCAAATTTGGTCCCCCCTCAGGTCCAAATCCCCCTCGAGTGCTTCCAACTCTAGTTTTAACAGTAATAGTAACAGTAAATTAAATAATTTTTATTTTATATTATATATAAAATTTAATTTTTAGTAATAAATTTATTTTTTATTATATTTAAAATTTATAAATATTAAATTATAAATATTTTAAGATATAAATATGATTAGAAGAGAATTTTTTCAAAGAGATCACATCGAATATTTTTTTGTGAGTCAAACCTTTCATTGTGGCTTATTATCAAGGCAAAAGTGGAGTACCTAATCTAACATTAACTCTATATATATATATATATATATATATATATATATATAGGTGGAGATGCCTTAGGAGAAAACCAAAGAAAAATAAATTTTCATTAATTTTAATTTATAATAAATAGAAATATAAATATAGCAAATTTATATTTCATAGATATTTCAATCAACTATTATCTATAAGATTTGAATTAATGATTTTATAAAGACTAAATCCAATACAAAAGAATTAATCTACACTTTGTAAATTATAACACAAGATATAAAAATGCTTTAATTTTTCTTTCAATTAATTATTATTAGAAATCTTATTACTCATTTTTCATTATTATATGGTAATGAATATTTTATTCTTACTTTATTTTTATTTTTAGGTATGGCCAAATCAATTATAACTTGCTTATTAGATTGTATGAAAAATAATCATCATTTATTATTACAATTTAATTTAATTTTTGGTCCTTATCATTAAAGCATTTTTACTATTAAAAAGTTACTCTAGAGATTATTTATGGTTGAGTTTACAATGATTCATTTAAATAGATCTGTTTAGCACAAATATTCCAATCTCCAAAACTTCTGAACCACATAAAAAAATAAAAAATAATCAAACTTATCATTATTCATAATTAAATAATAAAAATCATTATTATAAATTATTATAAAAGAATTTATGAACATAACCATGCCTAACTAACATAAACAAAATATAATTTTCTGTTAAAGAGTAGATATTTTTTTAAGGGTGAGTATATTCTCTGTTAAGGAGTAGATTTTTTTTATGGGTGAGTTTTGGTTCTTGCTAAATTATAAGATTTAGTATATCTGGCTTGCAGGTTGTTGACTATATACCCTTGTGTTATAAAATAGTCATAGGTTGTTGACTATATACTCTTGTGTTATAAAATAGTCATAGGTTGTTGACTATACACTCTTATGTTATAAAATAGTCACAAAAATAATCCTGGACCTCCCATAAATTAATCCAAAAAATGACCAATTCACTCTAATTAATTTTTTATTATTATTAAAAATTAAACGTAAGCCCATATCTCTTAGCAATGTACTGTATCCCAACCGAAACGCAGAAATCCAGCGGGGTAGGTGCCTTCAACGTGAACAATGTGGGTTTAATCATGGACAGATATATATATATATATATTTTTTGTCAAATTGCAAATTCAAATTAATAAAAAAAAGGAATATGTATAGGTGGAAATGGATCCTCGTCCCCCCAGAAAAAATGACAACTCTCACTTAGCACTGAACGAAGTAACTAACGAATTGTATTTAATGACGAGGTATTGCAATCATCCAGGCCATCACACCGGGTGTCTTTGCATCGCGGGTACTGCTGTTGTGATCGGGGAGAATTAATTTAGAGTAAGTATGCATTTCATACTGCGAAACCATGTTATATGAAAGTTTGTATTTTCTATATGTAGAGATGCAGGGAATGGAAAATACTTCACAGCAAGTCTTACGTTTTAATGACACCGAATATGTTATTGCAGGTCTGAAGATGACGCTGGCAAAGAATATGCAGCATGTTTCTAGTGTACTGGTTTGCATTTTAATTCTGATCCACTTCTCTCTAGCAAACGTTGCCAATGTGACTGAGGCGGAATTGCATGAGATAGCTTCGACTTTTGAGATGTTCGTGGACGAGCTGCCACAGATGCCCATGCTAAAGGGGTATATCTTCGGCCAAGATGGACATTTAAAGGCGGGCGAGCTTCGGATTGGGATGTTTGCGAAAAAATGGGTACGGGACCTATATCCTTAATACACTAAAACGCTCATTGTATTCCATGGAAATTAACTTGTATGTATATATATGTTTTTATTCGTGCCAATGGCTCGTCTCTTAAATGTGTTCTTTTAACAGAAATTTCACAGAGATTTCCCCTCAAGTACTGTATTCGCGTATGGAACATCGAAGGAGAGTGCAAGTGTGCCAGGTCCAACGATCGAAGCCATCCAAGGCGTAGAAACGTTCGTGACGTGGGAAAATTATCTGCCTTCTCGACATATTCTTCCGTGGGATCCCACCGTTGTGACTGCCCAGCCCAAACACGGCGGAGTCCCAACGGTCGTTCACCTGCATGGTGGAATCCATGAACCACAGAGCGATGGGAACTCATTGGCGTGGTTTACAGCGGGATTCAATGACACCGGACCCGCCTGGACCAAATCTCAATATCACTACGTCAATGTCCAGTACCCCGGCAATCTGTGGTACCATGACCACGCCCTCGGCCTCACCAGAGAAAATCTGTTGGCCGGCCTCGTGGGCGCCTATATCATTCGAAACCCGGCCGTGGAGACACCTCTGAATCTTCCATCAGGGCCGGAATATGACCGTAGTCTTCTCGTGTCCGATAAAAGTTTCCTTAAAAATGGATCCATTTACATGAACTCCACCGGCGACAACCCCACCATTCATCCCCAGTGGCAGGTACAGCATTATATCCATAAATCATTCATTGCATGCTTTTATTTTTCCAGACTGAATTGTCTAACTATGGTGTGGCGTTGCAGCCAGAGTATTTTGGAGATGCAATAATAGTGAATGGCAAGGCGTGGCCTTACTTGAAGGTACAGAGAAGGAAATATCGCTTCAGAATTGTGAATACCGGCAACGCCAGATTCTACAGTTTCGCGCTGAGTAATGGACTTCATATGACTCAGATAGGCTCCGACTCTTCCTACTTACCCAGCCCCGTGAACGTTAAGAAATTGCTGCTGGCCCCCTCTGAGATCGCAGACGTCATCATCGACTTCGCGAATTCATCCACGGATGAGGCCATCCTCACAAACAGCGCTCCCTATCCATACCCCTCCGGAAGTGCCGTCGATAATCTCAACAGCAAAGTCATGAAATTTGTGATTGAGAAAACTAAGGAATCCGACACCCCGCTCCCAACGAGATTGGTTTCATATCCTCTTCCCAACAAGAACAAGATCGCCCAAACGCGTTACATCACATTGTATGAATACGACAGCGCCACGGGTGATCCGACCCATTTGTTCCTCAATGCTTTACCATTTCTGGCACCGGCTACTGAGACGCCGAGGCAAGGAACCAACGAGTTATGGCATATCATCAATCTCACTCCGGACAACCATCCTCTCCATATTCATCTCGGCTTGTTTAAGACCCTCACTCAGATAAAGCTGGTAAATTTGACCGAATTTGAGAGCTGCATGAACAAGACAAACAATGCTGTGGCATGCAATATAGAGAAGCATGCTCAGGGTAAAGTCATCGCAACTCCTGCTAATGAGAGAACGTGGAAGAACGTGTTCAAGATGCAGCCTGGATATATGACCACCATTTTCCTTACCTTCACTCTGCTGGAGTCTAATCGACCTTATCCCTTTAATGCCAGTGCTGAACCAGGTTACGTATATCACTGCCATGTAAGTGTCCTCTTTCCCTCAAACTGCATCTATATTGAATGTTGTACAGCATTATATTTTCCGATTACTGAATACGCATATATATATATATATATATATATAAGTGATATCAATGGCAGCTAATATGTTATTTCTGTTAAATTTCAAATTTTGCAGATTTTGGACCACGAAGACAACGAGATGATGAGGCCCCTGAAAATTTTACCCTAGATAGGTGTCCATTGCTCTCCACATTGGCCACAGTTAATTATGCTGTATTTAATTTCCGTATAGTCTGCCCCTGTTCCTTAGGGTAGCCATTTCTTCAATAAATTGCAGGCCCATGTCAAACTCTTTCTATTTCCACTCCGACAACTTCACATGTCGGTGAAACTTTGATTGCCATCGTTAGTTTTCGCAATTTCTTTGCTATTGTCCAGCTCCGTTTGTTTAATTCAACGGCCCTGAATGTTATGATTTCACTGAAAAACAGTCAAACTAGTTATATATTTGAAGTTTCTTATTATATCTGTGCATTTAAATACCTATGTATTAAAATTTATGTATTTTTGTAAAGTTCCTTCATGTGATTAGATCTGGGTGTTCTAATTTACGGTGAAGTATAAATATTTTTGTAAATTTATGGTGAGGTATGGATCGGTTTGCGTTTATTTAGAATTTATTTCTTTAAATTATTAATTTGGCAGGGGTGATCTTCAGGGAAGTCTCAGTGTTGCATCCTCTTCTTTTTTGCTGAAAAATTATTAATGTGACAACTTGCTACAAAATCTGTAACGTTGAAAAATCCACGGTTCTAGAGCCTTTCGGCCAAAAATATCTAACAATTTTGATTTTTATCACAATGAATGTAACGTCCTATAATTAAAACTGATAGAGAAATGGGAAGTCTGGTTTGCTCATTCATTTCCTAAATTCATATTTGCAACTCTCCATATTTATTGTACAAATCTATGTGCTCTTTGAGCATCGGCAGAAACAGGTGTACAACTCTGAAATCCTCAGTAATATAATGATAATAATTCATTTTAGATATTTTTTGTTATTGTTATTTTCATAATTTAGTTGTGAGATATTATTATTGGTAATTATTTTGGTAATACAAGTTGACCCATTTTTATTATTCCACGAAAACCACAGTACATGTAATTATTGGCTAGTGGTTTCTAAAGGTAAGTTTTCACTCTTACTCAATACTTTTGGATCTTCGTGTTATGTTATAGTTGAGAAAAACAAACTCTTAATTAAGCAGAATTTTTTTTATTTAGGCATACTCCATGCTATATATAACTTCTCCAAATTTTATGTATAATAAATTTGGTAGAGAGCTTCCCAAAAAAAATTGAATAAAATTAAACTTGTGATAAAATTTAATATTTAACTTTAAAACATTTCAACTAACTCTTAAAACTTAAAAATTAAAAATAAAATAACTTGTTTATATATGTAGATAAGGTAATAAAACAAAAAATTATTATTTAAATACAAAAATAATGAAATCAAAATAGATAAATTATTTATTTGTAATTTTTGTAATCAATTTTTAATTTGAATAGATTTATAATCAATATTAAGCTTACAATAACTTGGGTATGCAAGTTTACATTCATGAATATCCATTCGAATTCATGAACGACGTGCTTTAATAAAAATATTGAAATTAACTAAAACATAAAAGTAAAGGATATCTACTCAATTATATGGAATATTATATATTATATATATATATATTTATATATATATATATATATATTTTGATGGTATAGTCTTAAAAAAATAGTTTACATTATAAAATATATCAGTGTGCCAGAGCCCAAGTCCTTACTCACCCAACGGTTGTGTGCCTTCTCCTCAGACTCTATTTCCTCTATGCTGAAATCATCTATGTGCCCATTTATCAGCAATCTCTCTGCATCTCCCCTTTGACAAGTATGTCGTCATTCACATGCATGTGAACCAGTTGGATTGGTTGATATTGCCTTCTGCGAAACCTGAGACATTACGCATTAAAAATGCACATTCCTCACACATTCCATGACTATCTACCAACTTCCTGTGGGTGAAGCAATAATCCATCAAAGATATATCTATAGCATGGAATTCACATATGAGTTTTCTATAAGTCCATTGATCCAGTAAAAGACCTAGTCCCAGCTTATGTGGATTAAGTAGACGACCCAATCGTTGAAGCAGGCTAACCAATTTCTCAACGCTTGCTAATTAATAGTCGAGAGATTTTCCACCGTGAATTGCTGGCATGTTGTCCCGCTAATTCTTTTTATGTGGATTAAGTAGACGACCCAGTCTATGAAGCATTCGTTGAAGCAGGCTAACCAACTTCTCAACGCTTGCTATGCTAATTAATAATTGAGAGATTTTCCAACGTGAATTGCTGGCATGGTAAATGCTCGTAGGCGTAGTTGTCGTCCGGCTCAGGCTTGGAATTTCAAATTTTTTTGCTGGTCAAACAAAAATTAAATTTTATGACGTTTTTACATGTTCCCTGCTTTTTATTTTACGTTCCAAGTAAATTTAGAAATGTCAACTTCCCTACTAAGTAAATTTAGAAATGTCAACTTCCCTACTCTTTAATTAGATAACCACTTTCCAAACTTTTTTATAGAGTGCAGGATGCCAACTAAAAACTGCAACCTCTACCAACAAAAAACTACAACTTCTGCTCAGTTAAGAGAAATACCTCGTTTTCACAAATGTTGAATGCATTGAATATTCGCCTTGCACACACATTGGAGAAATTAAATAAATGGATACAAAAGATTTATCAATTTTTATTGCTTTGAAACTCCAATATAAGTCTATTTTAGTTTTAGGGTAAGGAAAGCCTCGAGTTTTGGGGTAAGGAAAGCCTTTTTTGAAAACTGTTGGAACTTAACCCCATGACTACATAATTATCAATTGCCAAATGTTTATTTCAGTTCTGAAGTATCATCAATCTAAAGCTTTACAAGTCCAAAATTAAAAGCTAATACCTTTGACTTTTAACCAGTCTACGTCAACTGTAGACAATTATGCCCAAAATTTCAAACGTTAAAGAACAATGAATCATATCAACCTAAAGCTTTACAAGTCCAGAATAAAAGCTAATGTCTTTCTTTAACCAGTCAACATAGATAGTTATGCCCAAAATTTTCTCTCCAAATGAAAGAACAAAGAATCATTTATGCGGAATTGTGAAACGATAATAAAAAATATATCTAATGATAATCAAACATGTATCTAACCACCTATTCATGTTATATCTGAAATAATGGCGGAGACTTTCCAAGAGTAGATCACTTTATAGTTATCCCTAAAACGCTTTCATTACTTTATGTAAATAGAGAGTGAGAAATAATAATGAGAGAAATCAAACATTCAGTCTAGGGAAATACACATTAATAGTCTAGCGAATAAAAGTGAAGTCAAACATTCCAAAGAATTATGCAGAATGGAAATCTAATAGTTAGGGAAAATACTCATCGAACACACATGGGATTGATGAATTCTTATAACTTCCCTGTTGAGGAGAAAATTAGAAGTCCCACTTTAGCATCGCAAGCACCTAGAGCTCATAAGCTTTCTTCAGTAGCCCATCCCTATGCAAGGAGGCAACTGTTCATAGGGGTTTGGTATCCTAATATATAGGAGCATAAATACAGTGTTAAAATTCTCACCAATCTATTGACATAAAGTTAATGTAATGTACTATAATTTGTACGTATAGTTGAATGAGGTATTATAATATTCATAATATTCTACTGTAGGCTATCTTTACTTGTGCTTAAGGTATTAGAAATTTTGACAGTTTAATTTTAAAATTGCAAGTCATTTTGACAGTTTACTTACGGAGAAAAATTTTCAACAACTGTCAAATACATTCTGAAATCTAAAATATGTCCTGTGGGACGTCAAATTCTAGGCCTGCCTCTACCAACAAAAAACTACAACCTCTGCTCAGTTAAGAGAAATACTTGGTTTTCACAAATGTTGAGTGCATTGAATATTCCCCCGCACACAAATTGGAGAAATTAAATAAATGGATACAAAGGAGTTATCAATTTCCATTTCTTTGAAACTCCAATATAAGTCTATTGAGTTTTAGGGTAAAGAAAGCCTTCTTTGAAAACTGTTGGAACTTAATCCCATGACTACATAATTATCAATTGCCAAATATTTATTTCAGTTCTGAAGTATCATCAATCTAAAGCTTTACAAGTCCAAAATAAAAGTTAATACCTTTGACCTTTAACCAGTCAACAGTAGACAGTTATGCCCAAAGTTTTCTCTTCAGTCCAACATGAAAGAACAATGAATCATATCAACCTAAAGCTTTACAAGTCTAGAATAAAAGCTAATGCCTTTCTTTAACCAGTCGACATAGATAGTTATGCCCAAAATTTTCTCTCCAAGTGAAAGAACAATGAATCATTTATGTGGAATTATGAAACGATAATCAAAAATATCTCTAACCATAATCAAACATGTATCTAACTGCCTATTCATGTTATATCCGAAATAATGGCAGAGACTTTCCAAGAGTAGATCGCTTCACAGTTATCCCTAAAACGCTTTCATTACTTTATGTAAATAGAGAGTGAGAAATAATAATGAGAGAAATCAAACATTTAGTCTAGGGAAACACACATTAATAGTCTAGCGAATAAAAGTGAAGTCAAACATTCCAAAGAATTATGTAGAATAGAAATCTAATAGTTAGGGAAAATACTCATCGAATACACATGGGATTGATGAATTCTTATAACTTCCCTGTTGAGGAGAAAATTAGAAGACTCACTTTAGCATCATAACCACCGATATATCATAAGCTTTCTTCAGCAGCCCATTCCTGCGTAAGGAGGCAAGGATGCATAGAAGGATGGAACTGTGAACTTACTATTTCCCTGCACATTCCAGGTCTAATGGAAACCCAATATTTGTTGATGATAACTAAACAAGCTCGTGAACCCCAAAAGTTCAGAATGAGAATCCGATAACAAAAATGGAAAAATATTACTAATTACAGATGTATACCAACCATCTTCCATTCATAGGGGTTTGGTATCCTAATAAATAGGGGCATAAATACAGTGTTAAAATTCTCATCAATCTATTGAATATCTACCCCTGTGCTAGGGGTCTCTTTATAGTAGATTTTGAAAATCCTGAAAGAAGACAATATATTCCAGATTGCGACCCTTGGTTTTGGGAAAACTCAGGCCTATTCATGAAGCCATGGAACCCATCATTCGATCCCTCTACAACAGTCATAACCTCAGCCCCAGTTTGGGTGAGATTGCAAAGCCTACCCTTGTATCTTTGGAATCTCTCCTCATTAAAAGCCATCGGAAATGCAATTGGGAAATTTTACTGCAGGTGCCCAGAAATAGAGGAATATGCCAAAACCACCTATACATGCATCTGTGTGGAGATGGACTTCAGCGCCGGATTCCCAGCTGAAATAAACCTAACAAGTAAAGACTATGTGTGGAACCAGAAACTCGATTATGAAAGTGTCCTCTTCAGATGTCGATCCTTCTTTGAGACAGGCCATCTAGCCAAAAATTGCGCAAAAGCCTCCGAGAAAAATTTTGCTAGAAAAAACCACCACAGATCTACATGGTGGGAAGGAGCACAAAAAGAACACTACATTGTCATCAAAGAAGAATACTCTAGAGAAAACTCTAAATCACAAGAAATCGGGCAAGAAAGAAACAACTCTCAAGACAAGAAAGGAGAAAGCCCCGCCCAACAAATCAACAGTTATGAGGATTCGAATACCGCACAAAATAAATCTTCATTTAACAGCAAAGCAGATCTCTTAGACCAAAATTCTTCTCCGACTATCTCCAAAAGAACGAACATAATAGATCGCGAAGCTAAGACACCAATGTCCTAAGAACCAGAGGAGATAAAGGAGATGCAAGATAAAGGAAGTTGGAAGACCGTAGAGAAAAAAAGAAAGCTACAACACCAATCTCGCCAAGAAAGACGAGGAACTAGATAATTAAAAACTAAGAAAATTATAAGTCCGATAGACCAATTTGGTCTCAGTGGACGTTAACCATCATCATCATCATCATCATCATCATCATAAAGTTAATGTAATGTACTACAATTTGTATGTATAGTTGAATGAGGTATTATAATATTCATAATATTCTATCGTAGGCTATTTTTCCTTGTGCTTAAGGTATTAGAGATTTTGATTTTTTAACTTTAAAATTGGAAGTCATTTTGACAGTTTACTTATTATAACACACGTCAAATTTGACGGTGAATTTTTTTTAACAATTGTCAAATATGTTCTGAAATCCAAAATACGAACTGTGGGACCTCAAATTACAGGTCTGATCCGGCTAATTCTTTGCCTCGTCGAGTGATAAGATGTATCACAATCTCGCTATTCGTGTTGCCTCATCGAGTGATAAGATATATCACAATCTTACTATTCATGTGAGAGAATTTGATTCGCTAGTGGAGCGCTTGATTCAATTTGAGATTCATTGTCCTCAACAACAATTCAGAATCTTAATAGTGTTGCTCAGTGGATTGGCATTGGAGGCAAGAGAGTGGTTTATATTTAATGGTTTAGGTAATTCATGGTATTTGTCTATGATATTTATTAAAATTTATTTATAGATATTTGAAGAAAGTTGAATTTGTGATCAACAATAACTAGTAACAAATTTCACATTTGACTCTAAAGTCTACACAGCTTGAGCTAACCCTTAGAGTTATATCTTCTTTTCATTTACATAAACATTATCTTCTTTTTCAAAATTGCTTTGTCCTCCAAAGTACTCCAAAAGAAAAGTAATAAAATTTATTTTTATTTTTAATTTAATTTTACCTCTAGAAGGTTTTTCAAAACCTTCTCCATTCTAGTGATATCATTATCATAAGGATGATTAATTATAATCCATAGACATTTCCTTCCATGAAAGTTGCTTCTTTCATTTTCGCATTTATACAAGGTTGAAGATGGGAGAGTGTACTAATGCATGAATGATAATTTGAGTCTTTCTTGTGCATTTTTCTACTCATGACCTCGAATTTGTAATTGAACCGGCCATAACTTGATCTTAGCATGTAGAGGATTATTCTGCACATTGATATGTTTGCCCTAGCACCATCGTAATCTGAGCCATGTATTAGTTGGAGAATAGAATCGAGAGGAGTCCTTGAGCACTAAGAAATTTGTACAAGTTTGTTGATATATCATATTATCCATGTTGGGAAACCGTTTGTTATATTTTGTTAAAGATATTGACTTATAAAATTTCCTTGTGTATTTACAAACCCCAATTGAGTTCTAAAATGAGTGTTGCCTTAGTACCCACTCTAAGTTTTTCTACCATCCTTGTTTCATGGAAGTATTTTATGGATTATTTAAAAAATGCATCATTGACTTTAATCATTGGGTTTTCTTCATCATCATTGTCCTTGGCTTTTTCTTCAAAAATAATTTTTTTTTGTTGTTTCTAGTTCCTTTGAGCATGTTTAATTATAATAATTTTTTCATATTTGTATTTTCAAATGTTTTATTTATTGTATCAATGAGTTTAATTCTCATTTGATTAAAAAAAAAAGAAAATATAGTCTTTCTTGCTACATCCATGATATAAATATATATAAAATGGTGATGGAAAAACATATGATCGTTTAACTTCATCTA
>APFE030188850.1:0-18392 GCA_000404065.3 Pinus taeda
GTGGCCACCTTCCTCTTTGAGGAAATATTTGTGAGATTTGGCATGCATAGATAGATTGTAACTAGTCAGGGAGCACAGTTTACTTCAAAACTTGTTCAGGATCTTACGGAAAAGTATAAGATAAAGCACCAGAAATCAACACCGTATCATCCTCAGGCAAACAGACAAGTTGAAGCAACAAATAAAATCCTAGAAAACATGATGACAAAAAAAATACGATTAAATAGGAAGGATTGGTCAGAAAAGTTAAGGGATGCACTATAGGCATACAGAATAACATGGAAAACACAATTGGGTTTAGTCCATACCCGTTAGTGTATGGAAAGGAAATCTTACTGCCCATAGAATTTTAGAATTTAAGTTGGCAGTAGAATTAGGACTAGAACTATCTGAGGCACAACAACAACGGATAATGGATTTAAACCATCTGGATGAATATAGACAACAGGCAATAGAACACACAACATTGGTGTAGCAGCAAAGAATGAAATGGCACAACAGATTCATCAAGAACAAAACATTGAACAAAGGAGACTGGGCATTACTGTTTGACTCCAAATTTAAAGATTTCAAGGCCAAGTTCACAACACATTGATTAGGGCCATATGAGATAGAGGAAATCTTTGACAATGGAGCCATTCAAATCAAAACAATTGATCAAGAATCTACATCATTTTTGGTAAATGGACATAGGCTTAAAGTTTACAATAAACCTATCAACAAAGAAGAATTTATGAAACAACTGATACAAGAAACAAATCTGGAAGTAATGGAACAACATAGCCATGTACCTTATAGTACTCTAGAAGCATATTTATATATATATATATAATATATATATATATATATATATATAATATATTATAATATATATATATATATATAGATATATATAGATATATATATATATATATATAATATATATTATATAAATACATATATATATATAAAAGAAAAACAAAAATAAAAAGTTTGCTAGTGAAAACCAGGCAACTGGCACCAAGCAAACAAGAATTCATGGAGGAAAACCAACTCGTTTTGGACTGTATGAATTTACAACTTCTTGTTCTACTTTTACAACAACTTTGTTTTGCAGAAAATCCTCCAAAGAAACATGACTTGAGGACAAGTCTTCAGCTAAGCAAGGGGGAATGTCACACAAGAAACTTAGTTGTGTAGCTGAATTGACGATGGAACTTGTATTGTTCGCAGTTGGGACCTAAAATATTTTTGAAATCAATTTCAGTTGGGACCTGAAATATTTTTGAAACCAATGACAGTTGGGACTTGAAATATTTTTGAAAATTAATGACAGTTGGGGACCTGAAATGTTAGAAAATAACATGTATATATTGCACGAACCTGAAATGTTAAAAAAAAGCATGTATACATTGCATGATAGTAGGGACTTGAGTTATTATGAATCAATTACAGAGGGACCTAAACAACATTGGCAATCAAAGAACTAGAATCAATGAAGTATGCTAGAAAAAAAGGAAGAAATAAATTTTATGTTTCAATCTATCTAAGACATTTTATCATAAGACATCATCCAATATTTTCAAGGAGTAGAAGACATCATCCAATATTGTCAGGGAAGTACAAGTATTGTGAGTACAAAATTTTTCTCTTGCAAATTCAATTGTTTTTTAGAAATTTTTAGAGCTCGTTAAAATTAAGTTAGTACCTGATTGCACATTCATTACATACCCATTATCCTATGTACATCCTACATTTACATTCTACATTTATCCTATACCTAATCCTATATACATCCTATATTTAATTTCTACATTCCATATTCATTCCCTAACCCTAACATTCCATAACCCTAAGTATTTTTCCTCAAAGTAAAAAGGGATCGAATGGGATGCAATAAGTTGAAACCTGCACAAAGAAATAAAACATTAGTATTATGGGAAATAATTTTAAACATGACCTAAATGGTCATTTTAAAATTAAAGAGATACATTGCAAAACATAAGGGATATGTGCATTATGAGATATATTGCAAAACATACAAAATCGAAATGATTATGTATTAAACTTATCATAGCGCATAAAAAGTAATACTATTGGCAAATGGTAATACTATATGATGGCGTAAGGTTATCATGGTAAAGCCCGATGATAATATGGTATGATGGTGTCAGATCATCATAGCAATGCCCAGTGGTAATACAATGAAAACCCAATGAAAAAATGATGAATGAATATCCGACGAAGGAGGAAGACAGGATAATAATTCATGCAATCAACGTGGCAACAAAGCAATACATATGACAGTCAAAGGTTAAGTCAAGGCATGGTCAGTTGGTATGTAGGAGGATGACCACAAATGGATTGGAGGACAACTACAAATGAATCAAACATAAGATAAGGTAAATAGACAGAGATATAATAAGTAAAACTAAGCTATAATCATAATAAAAAATGAATGCAAATGCGGAAATGATGAACCATACAAATAATTGCAAGCAGTTCCATTCATATCGAAATAATTTTGATTTAGGCATGAAATATAGTTTGATGGTATATGCATGACATTCCAGTTAAAGGGATGACCATGAAGGCATTATCCAATGAAATATGTACACAACATTCTGATCAGAGGACAATATACCAAACAACAAAACGATCAAATTCATTTTAAATAATACAGACAAGCCTTGTGCGCTAACAGTGAAGAGGTCCACCATTTTTAAACCCATAGACCTCAGAACTGTGAATTTTCTTTGCCATCATAGCCATTGAGGCTCAGAGAGGAAGGTGAATGTTGTAAGCCATTGGCATACAATTGAGTGGGAAGTAAAAACGGTTTGATAGAGAAAACAAACCGAGGAAATGGAGGTAGAAATATAGCACTGAGGAACTGGAGAGATAAGAAGGGTAAGCTGAGTAGATTGACGGAGGAAGTGGAGTCAGTTAGCAAGAATCTCATGGAGAACAAAGGTAAGTAAAAAATCCTATTCATTTCCATAATACGATGGAGAGTTTAGAGGAAATATCGGGATTTATTGTCGAGATCTCTCAATGGACTGTCTGTCATTTATTTAATTTTTGTTTGTGCCACCAGTCAACAAATAGAGATATTTAATAGTGAGAAACGATATGAATTGCAGCTAAGTGGGTCACAAATCAAGGGGATTATGACACTTCAACAACAATTAGGTATCTTCCATGAAATCGCCAAGTTTGTAGTTAAAATGAAGTGTTTAGATAGTAAGTTTAAATGCACAAGTAGTGGTCTTAAATGCACAAGTAATGAACTGTGATATAGCTTCAGGTCAACATATGATTTGTTAACACAGGATAGAAAACAAAACCAAAACAAATCTTGGCTGACAGATTAGATTTTCCACGAAATTATGAAATAGAGTGTCGTATTGAAGTTTGATTGCATGTAGAGTAATTAAATGAGAAATCTTCCTGTAGTTTTGAACGTGTAGCCTTTGAAAAATGCATAGTTGCCAAGATTACAACTACACTTGTGTTTTCAATCACATAAATATGTGTTTTTATGGTCAGACAGTGTGACAGAAGAATGAGTTTCAGTTTTATGGCATGAAGGAATTGGTCAATAAAAATAGAGTATTGGGCTTATATTTGAGTGCGTAAAGCCAATTTGTGAAAACAACGGTTGATTGCAAATTCACATTGCATGTTGATTGTACAAACAATGAAGTGTTGCATGTTGATTTATACACAGTGCCTCAATTTAATCTTAGTGAATAAAAAAAACTTGTCTGTGTTTGATAGCAGGAGATTATATTAAGAAAAACAAAAATTGTAACATGATTTTTGTTTTCTTTGTATATTTTTATTTCAAAACAGAGTTCATTTTTTTTTATAGAGGTGTGTATAAAAAAAAGGGTGTTTGATTGCATGAACAAAGAAAAGTGTTGAAACAGGGACAATATTACTGCAGAGAGAGACAGAGGCCTAAAGAGACTAATTTAATTGTTTTGAAAAGCATCAAGGGAAAAGGTAAGCCTTCTATAAGCTGAACCTGAAAAGCTTTTTATGAATAAATGCTTGTTATTTGTCATTATTAAAGATGAAGTTAATGACAATAGAAACCTATATTCACTGGTTTACAGAGAATATGACAACCAAGATAGAGTCGATATTTCAAATAGAAAACTGGAAGAAGGAAACAATAGAAAAGTTATATCATGTAGGGCTCATAGTATTCTTACAAAGATTTAATGGTCACAGTGAGGAAATAACAAGAGAATTTGTGAACAATTATAATCAGGAGCAAACAAGAGTAGGAAACATAATAATCCAATGACTCAGGAATTCATTTCACAAGCATTGGACCTTCCAATGATAGGATAAAATTATCACAAGGGTTTGCATTTCAAGGAGAAAGCATTGACTTTCTTCCAGGAGAAAAATATAAAGTGAACCTTTGACAGAGCCAAAGGTATACCTAGGCAGTGGTTCAATGAACCATGGGGAGAACTAGTTTTGATTATTCAAAAATTCCTCACTTATGATAAGGGATACAGTCTGGCACATTTGTATCATATTATACTTCTTCAACACATTAAAGGAGAGGTCAAGATAAACCTACCATATTTCCTTTTTCAAAGCCTCCTAAAGATGATAGAATCAGTGAAAAATGAAAACAAGCCAAAAGAAGCATAGATTTATCAACAAGGGTTAATCAAAATTTTGGTAGAGTATCAAATAAAAACTCAGGGGTTAGTTTGGAGAGAGTTTTTAAAACAAAATCAGTATGAAGAACATGTAATTGAGGAACAAAACAAGGTAGAGAAGGAAACTAGGGGCATTATGAGTTCACCTCTTTATCCCAGAACTAGAGCTAAAATTCAAACCAACACAATCATGGTTGAAAAGGAAACATCCATTATTTCCACTCCTAGGAGGCTTAGGAAGAAGAGTCCACTTGAAACAAGTAGCATAGACCAAGAGATACAAATTGTGGAAACATGTTCTACAGGGAAACAGGCAGAGGATATTATGGAGGAAGAAGCTCTAGAGAGGGATTCCTATTTTGATGATGTGGCAGCAACATCATTTATGAAAAACACACATGAGCTTGAAAAGGAATTACACTTGAGCAAAATTAGAGAATTAATAGACCAACTTGAAATAAACAAGATTTTGGAAAAGCATTTGAAAAAGGAAAACAAAGCTAGTAATAAGAATAATGCATAGTTGGTTAAAGAGAATGAAAAGTTAACTGAAGAAATAGGAAAACTAAAGAGGAAGAATGATCTAATTTTCAAGTAGGCATTCAAATGGCTTAAGGAAAAGAACATGTGGAAAGGTAAATATGAAAAACAGAAGGTTAAGGCTACTTTGTATAGAGAAGAACATGACACAAGGATGGACTACTTTTTAGAGGTAGCAAAACAAGAGGCATCAAGGTCCAGAACAACATGCACAATAGGGGTAAGATATCCAAAAGGAAGCGGCAAGCATGAGGACATGCTTGAAGATTAACAAGGGGGAGATGCTGGCCCTCAGTTTTGGTCTATTTTTGCTTGAGGAAACTTACTTAATCCTTATATTTTCTGTCTATTTTCCATTATATCCATCTCATTTTGATGTATTTCATGCATATTTAGGTATTTAATTTTAATTTTTCAATTTCTAAAGTTTTTATGAAAATTTGATTTCAAGTGCAAATTTTGACAAAATCAGAAATTCCCATAATAGCTATGTGGATGACATGTTTGCAGGACACTTGGGTTCGAGTTAGATGCATGGATGGAAAGCTTGAGAACTAGTACTGGACTAATTCCACTTAGTTCAGTCAAAACAAGCTTTATTAGGCTCGGTCAAAGCTGGTCAAACATGACTCGTCACCCAGAAAATCCCTAGGAAATAGGGCAGTTTTGTGATTTCATGGGATTGTCCATATTTCTTGGGATGGATTGAATGAATTCAACTTAGATATATGGATATGAATAGATATGATTGTTAGAGAGGCTTTATATCAGTTTGTTTCATAAAATTCTATTTAATCCAAGACTTTGAAGACTTATCATATGTAATTTTTGTATAACTTTATGTTGAGACATTTGGATTTTGGAGATTTGAAGAACCTGTTCTACTTTCATTTTTTTGTTCATTGATGTGGATGAGTGACTGAAGTTTCAACATTTGATAGCAACCTCAAGTGTGCAAGGCAAGGGTGGAGGCCCCCCACTCCAAGCTAAGTACACCTCATTGTTAGATTAGCTTAATTTTCATGAACTGGTTACTTTAGAATATGTTTACTTGCTTTGTTTTAGATTTTCTTATGAATTTATATGTGATGATTTATATTATTGAATTTTAGTTTGTTTATCGTTTTAGCAAGATGGGACATCAAAGTGTTCAAGTTGAATTCTCCTTTTATTGAATTGATAGATCAAAACTAGAATTCTTCTTTGTTGCATGCAAACAAATTTTTATGTACTTTCAGTTTTCCAATGATAGCATAATGATGAATGAATTGTGATGAAAAATTACCAAAGATCTCTTAATTTAAGAGTCTCCTTCATTGTTTATTTATGTATCTTAAGCTATTGTTAATTCATGATTTCTAATTTCTATTCATTAAGTGATAATTGAGAGAGAAGGACAGAAATGGATCTCTTAAGTTAAGAGCCACTTCATCTTTCATAAATTGCAAAAGTGAGTTAGAAATTGTTAATATAGGTTTATATTTGTAATATGTACTTCTTCAGTTCTTCAAAATTTATCTTCTAAGCTTGGCTATACCTAATATCCATACACTATGGACTTGCCTCCAAGTTTTACAAACTTTGATTAATAATGAATGCTTGTGTTAATTTGTGTTAATAAATTAGCTCAACAACACCCACTCATTCCAATCATCTCTCTTGGCTGAGCATATCTTGGTGAGTCCCCTCTCTAAAAGTTTGTTAAAACATTCCATAGTACCATTTTCTTAAGGGTGATATAGCCTGCTCTTATGGTGTTGTATCATAAAGTTATGTAGTAATGAGGTGACTATTTCATTAATGAATTGGGTCCCCTGATCATTGGTAAGGCTTCGGAGGCACCCAAATTGGGTGATGATATTATCGGAAATGAATTAGACGACAATGTCCGTAGTGAAATCTTTGATTGGTGCCACCTCAACCCATTTGGTAAGGTACTATGCGGTGATGATAATATATCTTGCATGGGAGTGGTATCTTGGTGGATTAATAGGTCCTACAAATTCGATTGCCCATTTCTCAAAATCATACAATGCCCATACAGGTTTCAAAGGCATTTCATCTTGGTATGATGGATTTCCAACCCTTTGGAAAACATCACACCTCTTGGCATATTCCTTTGCGTCTGAGAAAACTGTGGGCCACTAGAGTCTCACCTGCAACACTTTCCTTGTGGCAGCCTTCCCCCCAACAAGCCCACCTGCAACTCATGAATGACAGTCCCACAATACATCCTATCTCTCATGATCAAGAACACATCTTTGTAATAGATGAGCAAGGCCCAACTTGTACAACTGTCTTGTGATCAACTAGTAGTCTATGGTGTGAACCACCATGTCTCTTCACTGTGTCATTGTGTACCCATCCAAAAAATTACCTGTGGCTAGAAATAGTGTAGTATGCTCCAAATAGTATGGTATTGATTTGACTCGAAACAGGTCGGCATCTGGTAGTTGATTATCTACTAACCCTCTAGTTTTGCCTGAATCTAACTGAGAAACGTGATCGAGGCCTCGGTTTAGTCTACCTAGCTTGATAATTACATCAAATTTGAACTCCTCGAACAACAGAAGCCATCTGAAAATCCTTCCTTTGAGTATGGGATTATTCTCCAAGTATTTCAGGGTAGAATGATTAGTGAAGAATTTGAACAGACCCCCCAGGAGATAGTGTTGAAACTTTTGTAGTGAATATACCATGGCAAGCGCTTCACACTCATTCATGGTATAATTCTTTTCTATCGTGGATAATTTTCTGCTAGAAAAGTAAATGGCGTGATGAAGATTTTCATCTGTGGGCAGAGCCAGGACAACCCCCAAGGCGATACATAATGTGTTAATATGGATGTGGAATTGTTTGTTCCAATCTGGATAAATTAGGATTGGAGCACTTGCTAGTTTTTCCTTTAGCACATTAAAAGAAACTTCACATTCATTTGACCATGTAAACCATTCAAATTTGTTCAATAGCTTCTCCATTGGCGCAATAGTCAAAGCATAGTTGTAAATGAACCTCATTTAGTATCCTATGTGACCAAGGGTTGACCTCAACTATTTAACGGTTGCTAGCGGGTCCATATTTAGAATCACTATGACCTTAGCAGGATCAACATATACTCCATCTTTGCAGACTATATGGTCTAGAAGTGTCCCGAAAGGGACAAAAAAATGCACTTTTTCATGTTTATGGAAATCTACAACTATATACAATGATCAAACATCAGTCATATCAAACTAGAATGCTTCTTTATCAAACTATAGACGGTGCATTCATCCATGTAATCTTCTAGAAACCTATGAATATAATCCCTGAAAGAAACAATTAAATTCTTGATAATATTGTTGGTGCATTCTTGAGTCCAAAAGTCATAACATGGTATGCATTGTCCCCATTCAATGGTGAATGTAATTTTCTTCTTGTATTCCTCCGAAATCCAGACTTGATGGTGGTGAATGTCATTTTCTTCTTGTATTCCTTCGCAATCTAGACTTGATGGTGATCAGAGAACACATCTATAAACGAGTAAGCTTCATTTCTTGCCACGTTGTCTAGAACTTCATCATTGAATAAGGTAGGGAAGGGGTCATGAACACATAAATTGTTCTAATTGCTATATCCACACAAAACCGAATTTATTCAGTGTCCTTGTTTTTTATAACAATTGGACTAACCCACTCAGCCTCATCGAATGAGAATATAAGCCCCGCTGCCAACATTTTATCTATCTCCTTGTTCACTTTCTCTTTGTCTCTTGAATTTATCCTATACGATTGATGTTTCACTAACTTTGCATCTTGTTTAAGCACAATATTCATCTCCCCTAAATCTCCCTTGATCCCCTTAAGCTCCACAACAGACAAAGGGAACCCCTTAAGATTTCTTTGGTAGTTTTCTCATCCTAGTAGATATCCGATTGAGGCTAGCTTTGACTTCTCATTAGTGCCAATGTTATTTTTTTGCAACTTTAAAGGTAGTAGCTACAGACCCTTGGTTAAAGGCCCATCTTCAACACTCATTTATCCCTCAGTTTCCATGAATGTTCGATGTATCAATTCCTCCGAGTCATCCTCATCCAATTCCATTCGATCATTCCACAAGCTATGACTTCATGGAATCTAGATTCATATAGATGCTTAAGGGTATCCTAAATATACATCCCTCTATCAACTATCCTACCATGAGCATAACCCTTTTAAAAATGTGCAAAGAATTCACAATTAGTTCATCACTATCGGTAAAGGAAAAATCTCTGATAAATTGAGCTACCATATAGTCCCAATCACTGGCCTATCTCCTTGTCTCTTCCTTTATGTACCATGCCTTTAGAAATTTCCCAGAGTATGTATAAATATATGCACCCATAAGTCCTCTGGAATCCCTTCCCTGATCCAGTTGGGCTTACAATCTTGCAGGAGTTTCTGAGGGTTGGAGATCTCCCTTTAGTTAATGAAGTTTCATGGGTAATCCTGTGAATGCCCAAATCTGACTCTCATCATTGTCTTAATATCCTTCCATTCCCTAACATGGTTGTGGTGAGATACCCACCACCTTTCTAGTGTCACTTTTAAGGTGACATCCAGTAAGAAAACTTTCTGTTCTTCAGAGAAAATTGCATCAACGATATTAAGAAAATAAATAACCATGTCCATGCAATTGAAAATAGGGAATTATCATACCTCAGTACCAACCCAGTTGATACAACGGATCTTGGTGCAAAGATTGGTGTTGATATAGTACCCACCCTACTTCCAGTCATCCCAAGTGATCTCTGATCTGACCTCCAAGCTGTGAATGATTCTCCAGCTAATTCATCCCTCCACCTTTAGATTGTTATAGTCTTCTCTTCTTCTCATTGTTAGCCGATATAGCTGATCTAATAATTTAGGTTCTTCCCTATTATTTGCTGGCTAGATGAACCTTGGTCCTTGGTATGGGTCTAGGGGTTGGATCACTCTAACTCCCTCCACTTCAAATGTCATAAAATCCTTCTTTATATCAATTATCTCGTAATTCTCAAAGGCCTAGTCTATTTCGAGCAATGCTAGATAAGGGTATTTTTGCACCATAATGTCTATTACTTCAAAGTCAGTATAAGTTTTCACCCCTACTATGTTAAATTTTAGATCCTCTAGCTTTCCAAATAGAAGGATACAATATTGATTTTCCACACGTAGCTCAATTGGAGAAAACACCAACTTTGGGCTTCCTAGGTTTTTCGCAGTAGGATATTCACATCTAAGCCCAGATCCAACATTGCATACTTGATTTGGATGCTCAAAATCTAAGAATCAATCTAGAACTCCCTTCCTATTCTCTTATTGTTCCTTCACACCCTCCTAGAGTGTCTCTTAAGTAAATTGGTGGAAATAAATCCTTCCTCGATCTCTCCATACTTTACAACAGATTTAAGATTTTCCCGCAATTGTCCGAGAATTTGATCATCATTCATAATTTGCAGAAATAGCCTGAACCATTCCGCTATGGGTTGAGCATTGGATTGTGGTAGGTCTAGGCTCCTAGCTTTTGAAAATCCTGGCTATTCTTGTTGAGGTTCACCGCTTAAAGTCAATTTATTAAAAGCATCTAAGACTTCTTTGTAGTACCTCTTCTATTGTTCAGAATCATATGAGTGTTTTGGGGAGGCCGATTTTATGATTATGGGATGTTCAATGGTTCCAATGTCAGCTCTAGCCTTCTTCCCTCCACAGGTGACCATGTTGATGTTTGAGAGGGGAGCTGTCTCCGAAGGCCTTGGTTCAACATTGATTAAGTTTTCTCCCCTTTAGCAGTTGCACACTTCCCATCGAGCAATCAACTATGGACAATCTTCTGTTGCATGTGTGTTAACCTTGCATTAAGAGCACCAAAGTCTTTTGGGTAGCGGGAATTCTCTTATGACATGCCCCTCCTTATCACAGTTGTATCTACATATCGAACCTTTGCCTCTTGTTATTCCCCCACTTGTTCCTCCACCTCTTGTTATCATTGTTGTATCTACATACTAAACCTTTGCCTCTTGTTCTTCCCCCACTTGTTTCTCTGGACAATCTTCCATTGCATGTGAGTTAACCTTGCATTGAGAGGACAAAAGTCTCATGGGTAGCGGGAATTCTCTTACGACATGACCCTCCTTATCACAGTTGTATCTACATACCAAACCTTTGCCTCTTGTTATTCCCCCACTTGTTCCTCCACCTCCTCATCCTCGAGGAGTCTCATTGATTTGATAAGCCGATCAATCCAATCAGTCAACTAAGGCATCCAACCCTCTACACTGATCAATATGGTGAGTTGGAAAAGATAAAAATTCACAAAAAGTGTTCTTAGGAACACTGGAATATTTCAGTAGAATTGGACAGAGGTGAGGAATATGTCCAAATTTTCTACATATTTCATAGTACTTTGATGTTGTTGTACTCTGCTGGTTTGGAAATGCATCAAATTGAGCGCACCCTATTTATAAACCTTACATCCAGATCTGCATGACTCCTATGGTGGGTAAATATGTGAGTGGATCCACTAGTGCAAAGAGAGTGCTCAAGTCCCATAACCTTGGGCACTTTGCAATATGATACCCCTCGACAAGGAAGTTGATATGTCATGCATGTGGTCTCGCAGGTCATGCTTGTTAGAAGTCCCTCAATTTCTCTGCCATATTTGTAATTTGATGTTGTAGAACTAATATAGAGGGGTCGTTTGAGGCTTCTCTCCCTTGGTATTCATATGGGTATCCAACCATAGACTTAGTTTGAGTTGCCTGATCTAGGGCGTTTTGCAGAGTATCAACTTTCTGCTAAGTCAACAACATGCAAGTAAGGGGTATTAATGATCTAATGAGCCAATATCATTGATGATTGGGGTCAATAAAGTAGCTCAACTTGCCAATCACATCATCAAACCTCTGCATTATCTCCTAGGCAATTTCCCCTTCCTGCTGCTTGATTTCCCATAACTCAAACAACCCCTACTAGTTGGTCTAGGGAAGCTTAAATTCTTGAACAAACTCCCATTTGACTTCATATACCATTGGATTCTATTGTAATGTAGAAAATTTGATGAATCATCTCAATTTTCTCTCCCAAAGAGTGGTTTGGAATTCAATCAACTTTGTAGCATCCAAGGTCTGGCGATCCCTCTATATGGATTCGCATAAATACTTGTGTTGCTCTATGTCCTCATTCCCTCTTCCAGACAACTCAGGATATCAACTAAAGGATCCCACCATGCTTGACTGACTTTGTGGGAGGAGTATAAATCCCTGAGAACCTAGATGTGATGAACCTTGGAGACTTATACTACTATCATTATTTTTACTATGATTGGTAAAAACCTTGTAGGTAGCGTGCACATTGTGAACCTTTATGGCTTTGATTAACTCAGACAAAAATTGATCATGGTTGTGATAAAGTACTAGTGGAAGGTTGGGGAAGATACTGCCTGAGTTGCAGGGACGTGAATCATTACTCCCGGGGGACACATCATTCTCAAAAAACAATCTTCTAATGGTGAAGTGCATGCCACCATCCAGGCCTTCCTTGGGGCCTATGAAGCCCATTCCATCTGATATTACCATCTATATTGGTGAGATGACGTCCCTATCACTTCTCTGTGTTGAAAATGAAACAATAAATTCCTATTTTAATTTTCCAAAAATTAAATTAGGACAAAATCGAAATTCCAAATCACAAAACAACTTGGATGAGTTAACTGAGTTGTTATCACTTAGTTAGCTTAGTTAATTCGAGTCGAGGGCTTAACTTGAGTTGTGTATAGTGATTCGTAAATTTTAGGAGCCTAGGTTGAGTTTAATTTGAGTTGTAATAGTTTAATTCAGTAAAACTGAGTTAATGTCAGTTAAACTAGTTCCAACTATTGGAGGAACTAGTAGGAGGTCTAGTAGTGGGGTGCAACTTCAGTGTTGAACTAGTTAACTGATCAACCAACCTTAATTAACTCATGGATGCATGAAATTAATGTTACCCAATTGATATTGGAGTGAGGGGGAAATGTACTATTAGTTGTATAATTTTCTTAGTTGTATAGGTGGTGCATGCATTCAAAGAAGGGCATATAGAGATTGTGCAATTCAGGATGGGGATTTCCCTAATTAATAGGGGTATAATTCATTGAGAAATAATGAAAGGAATATCCAATCATGTGTGAAAAACAATATGCAATATTTTCACAACACTATCTATACCATCCTGTACATAACATTGCATAAACAACATGTACACACACTATATATACACAACACCACATGTGCACACATCATAGATGCAACATGGACAACATATACAACATATGCACAATAGCAGTACCACACATCCAAAAACACACTATCCTTACCAAGAAACCTTTCTTCCAGTGCCTTATCCATGCTTATTCTAGCATGCCATAGACCACACTACTTTCACTTCGTTGATGTATCCCTTGGTATAACCTATCCATGACATAAGCATATGCATAATACAATAATACAATATAAATTCATACTCACATGATACTGACCTGTTGTGGCCACCAACAACCCCCCTCCTTATGAAGTATTATTGCTAATACTACCCTCAAAAAAATTAGTTAGTGTTACATTTTCTTTTTAGATGAAACCTACAACATCATGGACTTAGGAAAATACCTTGAAAAATCTAGAAAAACCTAAGTTTCATAATGAAGAAAATGAAATTTACTCCTTAAAGGATATCACATCGCGCAAAGGATGATAGGATACACCTTCTAAAGAGTTAAAATGATAAAAGGCAATATTGCGACACGAAACTTCATCACATCGCATATATTGAAGACAAACACTCACATTGAAAAACTTTAAAACATCACCGATATGCGATATCGCATATCGCACATTGCAAATATCACAAGAATTACACAAGAATTATAACGATCTGCGATGTTGCGATATTGCGATATTGCGATATTGCGATACTGCAACACCTCAAAGTTGCGATACTGCGATCTGCGATAAAAACAACATGATGATATTACGACATTGCGATATTGCGATACTGCGATCTACGACATCGCAAAGAAAAAACGTGGGACTCCTCCATCGCAGTTGGTTCTGGCTCATTGTTCGAGAAAACTCTTTAGCCAAGAGTTAGTCATGTATTTTAATGCGAATTAATGGGTTATTGCCAGTTGTTAATGAAGTAGGGTGTTGTGTTTTTCGAAAAAATAACTCACTTAAGGTGGCATGTCTTGTATATCATCGGCATTTAAAAGTTTTCCTGTTATTAGTCCTTTATCATTACTTCTACCTCAATGTAAACTGCAGGAAAGAAGGACGACGCATTATACAGGGCATTATGCAAAAAACAATGAAGAGGGAAGGCAACACTCCAATGTACATTTCGGAAGGCATACTTAATCCACTCAAGGAAGAAAAAGAGCCGCAGAACTCTTCGGAGGCATCTATCACAAATTTCTCATGTATAGTCATGGTTGAATGGATACTAAAAGACACTGATACCAAAAACAAACAGTTTAATTCTCAGGGTCAAGAGCTCATAGAAATACTATTTTTACAAATTTTGGGTTTTATACCGAATGAGAGAAAAAGGCGCAAGAGGCAAAAACTGCATTAGGGAAGCCTGGATCAAGAAACAGAGGCAACTTTCGATGCGTGATTAGCGCTTAGCACTAATCGCGCATCGCAAAGAAAAATTGTTCGAAAAGGAAGGTCCCTAGTTGCTCAGTCACCTGTGAGCCCAAAAAACTACAAGAAATCAGCGATAGAAGCAAACTGGAAACATAAGTCTGAAGGAAAAACAGAAGCAGTCCAAAGGTTAACCAAGTTGAAATGGGATTTTTACTAGGCATACATGATAATGCTACATATTCTTTGGATTATTCTCAAGCGTATCATCAATTTTACTGAGAAGAGAATGCCAGCTCTTGCCGTTTCTATTTTCTTAACTCAACCAAAGGCGGAAGACAGTCAGCCGACTCTACTCAGAAAAATACTGAATGCTTGCGACATTAAGGAGTAGATTTAGAAATAGTTAGTAGATTTAATTTTAGAATAGTTTTGCTTAGAAAGAGGACGGCCATTTAAACCGAATCCTCAATTTCTATAAATAATTTATTTAGTTAGTAGTATTTAAACCGTTCTCATGCATTTAGAGAAGGGTCCAAAAATTTATCAAAAGCTTGTCCTCAGAACATGCACTTTTGCACCCTCAGAGGAGGTTTCAGTGAATGAATGGAACAGGGTTTATTTGATATTTGCATTTGATATCTGCTACTGATGTTGCACTTTTGTACTCTTAGTAGATGTTTAATCAAGGAGAGATAAATCAATCATTGCTTGAAGCTCATGAGTAGGACTGGTTATAAATGGTACTTTTATTTCTTAACCATTTCTGCTTATGCATTAAAGCGATATTTAGTTTTCAGTTATTTATATGTTACAGCATGAATGTCTGAGTTATCATTTGGCACTTTTGTACGGTGATAACTATTTGTTTATGTTTAGTGTATGAATAGCTCATTTATGCGATAAGTTTTAACAGCTGTTTTGTCCAACTTCTTATACGAAGTAGCTCATCTTTATCAAATTATTTTCTTATGATAGTTGAATGATCTATATTACCATTTATTGTATGAAATCTTTTTAGATCGCATAGAAGAAAGATCACGCCCCGGGTTAGCATAAATTTCGATGTTTTTTCTATTTATTAGAATACATAGCATAGCATTAGATTAGATAGAAGTATTCCAGTCCGAACAGAAACACCCTTCTTTCTCACACACACACTGAATTGGGAAATTGGTCCCAGAGTCCCAGTCAGACCTGCTATACCAAACGGATAAGGAGCTGCCAGCCAAGGTCCGGACCGGGCGGATATCCCCCTTGTTATCGACCCGATTTTCGGGGCCTTCAACATATTTGGCGCTATAAGGAGGGCCTAAGCTATGAATGGCAAGTAAATCCAAATCAAAATACCATTCTGAGAGTAATTCTCCCTCACCATCTCCTTTGACTTCTCCATTACACTTAAATCTAGAGTTAGAAGTCGCTAGAGCATCATCCGCTGCTACAAATCCTGACATTTCAGATAAATCTGTAATTTAACCTCCTGAAGTCGAATCTCTGATTCATAAACTTCAGTGATTTTCCATTTCCCCTCAAAGATCTGATAAATCTCAGGGCAGCGTTACTTCACAATATAACCTTGCTCATCCCCTGACTAGACTTAAGAGTGAAAAGTTCGGTGTTCGGCCAACCGAACTACCTCTTCCTAAAAGGAAAAGAGCAAGGAAGTCACCTAAAGGGTCCGACAACGAGACTCTTTCATCAACATCTTCCATCTCAACTTCTCCATTGCGAAGTCAACCATCTACTCTACCACCCAAGACCATTACCAATCCACCTAGTGGAATCCCTACAACTCCTCCTCAATCATTTGCAATCATAATCACCTCATCTTCTCAATCACAGGGATCATTTTCTGCGAATCCCCCTGTTAGCAGTTCAACAATGGCCCAGTCTCCATGGAACAATCTTGGGGCAGTCTTAATGCCTGTTCCCTTGAATCAAATATCGGCCCATCTTGAGAAATGGCTGCCCAAGTTCAATCCTGAGGCAGGCATGCTAGCAGAAGAGCACATAAACAACTTTATTCTATCCATCAACCTCAACGGGGTTACTAATGAAGATGCTATTGTTCGACTATTTCCTTATACCCTACAAGGAACAGCCGGATCGTGGTATTTTTCATTAACCTCTGGATCTATTACCAGTTGGGACATCTTCCAAGACCAATTTCTAACCAAGTTTGGTGACGACAGGTCTACGGCAATGTTAATCAACGACCTATCCAACCTTAGGGTAGAATCTAGAGAACCGATTAAAGATTTCAATCTACGTTTCAATAAGATTCTAAACAAAATTCCTACTTCTTCCCAGCCCAACGAGGAAGTGCGATGTGAATGGTACATCCCTACATTACCATCAAATATAGAAATCTTCGTGGACAGGGCTAATAAAACAACCCTTGCTAAAAACATGAAAGAAGCCATAGCAGTAGAGAAACGTATAATAGCCTTAGAGAAGAAATCCATGTTAGAAGACCGAAAGTCTAAGAAGGTCACCTTCAAAGAAGAGTCCAAGAAAAAACAAGCAAAAGATCCATTCGATTTGGAGGGATTGAAAAAATTTCTTAAGACCATGTCTAATGAAATGGTCGACATAAAAAAGCAAGTAGCAGAAACTTCTTCAAAAAGGCCCTACAGATCTTTTAAAAGAGGCCCGTCAATGGATTCAAAGCCACCCAATGCTATATTAAATGTTGAATCCGAGGAAGAGGAAGAGGAAATTGCCACTGAAGGGAAAACCGATGATGAAGAAGTAGTAGAATTACAAGGAATGTGGGATTTCATCCTCCCACAAGAGGAAGATCAAGAAGTATTCCCAGTTAACACACAAAGTAGAAACCAACTTGATCCTCCCCAAACTACCCCAAAGCCAAAGAGCGCAAGCTCTACAACAAAGGATAAAGTCGCAACAAAGAAAATGACATCTAAAGCGACTCAAACTAGCCCAGTCCAAATAGATTCACCTACTCCATCTAAAACACTGATCGTTTTGGATGAAATGGAGTACAATCATAGAAGACATGAAAAAGACTAGGGAAAATATCACTCTGTATGAATTGAGCAAGCTAAAGCATCAACAAAAGATAATTATGAAAGAATTACATGCTGTGCCAGTTGCACCTTTGCCTGCCGTTGTAATTTCTCAAGCTTCTTAGAACATGGGAAGACCTCCAAGTAATATGACTGACAACATTGATCCAAATGACATCGCTTTAATTTGAGGTAGATCGAGATCTCATACTCCCCCTTTTCTCCTTACTTATGAAATTTTTAACAAAAATGTACATAATTGTTTGGTGGATTCAGGTGCTTCATCGAATATTCTACCGAACTCCATATGCACTAAATTCAACCACAAAAATCTGTTGTTCGCATTGTTCAGCTGGATCGGTCTCAAGTCGAAGTCATCGACGAACTAAATCAAGTAACCATAAGGCTGTCATCCAACCTGAAGGTATGTCAAGTAATTGATATTTTAGTGGCTGATATCCCTAAATTTTATGGCTTAATTCTTAGCAGGGATTGGTCAGAAAAATTGCATGGATACTTCTCAACTGACTGGTCGCATATGTG
>APFE030188852.1:4170-15153 GCA_000404065.3 Pinus taeda
TTCGAGCCTCATTGTAACACAGTTCGGAACAGTTCAGAGGCATGTAGCCGCACATCTCTTCTCAGAGATAAGCTACCATCGCCCTAGCTGGTTTATTTCCAATTCTGGTTGTAAACATATTTTAGTATTTTCCATTAATAAAATGAAGCATTATTTCCGTTGCATCTTTGTGTATATGGTTATCTCTGTATTTTATTGCGCTCCTGTTTAAATCCAGATCAATCATGCATGTAAATTCAAGTTGGATTACACCATTAGGAGAAACATAGATCTACATAAGTCGGTTTTATTATAAATTTATAAACATAACTATTAAAACTTCTAACTGCACTAGGAAGATGATAGAGAAATTATTTCTGAGATGCACAAATTGACCACAAGCTAGAATCAATGAGACAATCCTATCTTTCCTTCGGTTAGAATGGTCAATAGGGACTCTAATATGTATAAGTTTATTCAACCAGAATTATTGTTTTAAAAGAAGGTTTGAGTAGGAATAGTATGTCCCAAAAAGGAATATTGCATAACTTCATGAGAAACCTTGGGAAAAGGCTACTTGGGTATAGTTAAGGATTAACAAAGAATGAGGTAAATGTAAATTTGAACTAATAAAGGAATAAACATGGCAAATTTTTTTTAGGCAGATATAGCTATATTGAAAAATGAATTGATGGAACCTTGCCTGGAAATGATACATCCAACATAGTAAAGCTACCTAATCCCAAGACAATAATATAATTCTAGAATTTTAAAGAACATCGTTGTAGGGAGATATAACCCAGAAGGGATATAATGGGGACCATTATATCAGAGCACCCCGCAATATAATCCTAACACATGAAAAGTTCGGACAGGTCGCAAAGCTACAATGATAATTGAAATGTGCATTAAGAAAACTAATTCATGAATCCAAAACTTCAAATATTACACTATTGTGTGAGCACAGTTGAGATTAAGCAACATAATAAGAAAATTCGGTGAGTTACAGAGATAAAATCTTTATAACAGTCTCAGTATATCCATAAACCAAGGTCAAATAAAATACACTAAATGTAATAAGACGGAAGTATCAATACAAGGGTCGTACATTACAGAAATAGAATGAAAACCCTAGGGTCACTATAGTATAAAGCTAAAGTTAATCTATATACTGAAAGTGAATATGCGTCCCAAAAGAAAATGAAACAAAGTAATTAACAAAACCATTGGAAAGGGAAATCCAGACTAATTCTCCAATGCTTCTAACACCCCTGGACTTTGCCAATATTCTGAAGCGAGTATGTAGAAACCTTTATAGGTATTTACACTTAAAATCTTTTGGTTGGACAGAGAAACCGACCTGGAGGCATTCAGGTATGGAGGAGATCATCAGCAGTGTTGAGTCACCTTACAAGAAGGTTAACCATTTTGGAAACTGAGGAGTGGGGAAACCTATAGACAAATAATAAGCAACAAGAATCAACAAAAGTAAATATTAGTTGCTGATAGGAAAAAAAACCAAGCAAGGAGGAACATTACCTTGCATATTGAAGGGAACCCGGGAGCTTGCGCTTGAAAGTCTGCGATAAACAAAAACAAACTGAGGAAATGGCCACAAATATTAATAGCGGGCATATAATAGAACTTCAGAGTAAAGGAAGTTGGGGTAGATTTCGTAAGGAGTATACTCTCGACCTCCTATAGGAACCTTGCATAAAGGAAAAATAAGGAGTAAATTATTATGTAGCAATTATAAAGCATATGAACAAAGGAAGCATGAGTCAGTCATATAAAGGGTTGGGAATTTCCAAGGAAAATACATTCCTTGAGAAGTTCGATCATGAACTCCAATCTAGATGGTAAGGAAGGTTCTCGAAAAGGGAAAAGAGGAATTTAGACCACATTCACATTGATACTCTGAAATTGGTGAGCCGCTTTGGATCGTAGTGCAACAGGGTATATACAGTAAACCCTACTTTCAGAATCCACTATAGGTGTAGCAGTAGAAGTGAGATCCCATGAATGTAGGGATGAATGCTGAAGGTGTGCCGGTAAGAGAACAATTGAGTAAATCCCAGGGAGAACAATAGAGAACTGGAACAAAAGGTCTAGTCTACAACTTATATGCTTAGGAAGGAGGGAAGTAAATGGTACCCAAGTGATGTTGAACAAATGAAATTTAAAGTTAGCTAGTGTGACTTCGGCGGGATGGGAACAAAATATTGATACAATCCTGATCATCAAGTTCCTTATACCTGTTCACAGAGGAATTGTCACAGTGAAGGTAATCATCGAACACAGAAACAACATGAAGGCATCTGGATTATGAAAATATAGTGGCATGGATACTATATTTACCAGGAATAGCCAACAAAAATGTTGCAAGGGAGAATATCAAATTTTGAAGTTGCAAAGAGTTGTTGGAGGAGAGGGAATAAAACCCATTAGCAATAAAAGTTAGAAGAATAACCACCATAGTTGGTAAATGAACCCATTTAGCAAGCAAGGAAAGGAGAAAATCACTTGTGAAAAGCTTAAGTACTACAGACAGAAGAATTTAATTGACCTTGATCATAAAATCATGATGCCATTTAAAAAAGTAATATTAGTCAGCATGACACTATGGTAAAAGCCCTGCTTCGGTGACAAGGATGACACAATTCTCCATGGTGATATCAGTTGGCCTCATTCCAAGCAGCCACAGGTCGGAACTTCTAAAAAAAAAGCCCTGAAAAGAAAATAGGGAAGTGTTGTCATGCAAGTAGATCAAAGTATCTGAGAAGGATAAGGGTTAGGGTTCAAGGAGAGGGAGTCACCACCATTGGATTATTTTGAGTAATCCAGACCATTTAACGCAACCCAACCTCTTTCCTAGTTGTACCCATCTGAATCTCAAGTGGAAGAGGTGACGAGGCAAAAAAGGACTCGCAGCACACCCCCCGGGCATATCCTCCTTAGAGGTTTAACAATTTTTTTTTATTATTGACTATGGTACTAAGGCATTATTGAATAAGTTACATGGTGGCTTTAATAAATTACATGGTGTGTGGGATAGGCACTTGCGTCGTAGAAACCAATGTGAAATCCATATTAAGGTTGTAAGTCTTAAGTCCAAGTTGGAAGGTCTTAACATGCGCCATATCCGCCCATGCCATTAATACAAAAATTGTAGGGTATTCACCAAAGTATGCAGATTGAATGATTAATGATATAGTCACAAATTACCCTTATGGGTAGGGAACATGTGCATTATACCTAGTCTATCCAAGCGGGGGATAGGTTCAAGAGTAGCTACACAACCCAATGAATTATAGTATATCTAAGAAGCTCTTGTATAGGCTATGGTAAAAGAAAGGAGAAGAATACATATAACTTTGCCCAGAGGGTCGAGTTCCTATGAGATATTTGACAACAAGTATTAACATAATGGCTATCATATCACCAAGTAAATAAGATTGGAAAAAGTTATAAGTGTATATATACAAATGGAAAAAAAATGGAGTGACATAGAGGTCCATGACAAGTGGTATCAAATCTTAGGCTCAACCCTCGGGCCTAATGGGCATTATCGTAAGCCTGGAAATGAGGGAGTGTGAGTACAACCGTTGAAATATTTTCGTCACTTGTTTGATAATGTGCATGCAAAATTTTACTGTCAATGAGACATTAAGAGTTATTCTATGTGGAAAATTTTCTTTTATATACTTAAGAAACCTTATTGTGAATAGGAAGTTCTTCTTGTGAAATGAAGTTACTAAAAAAAATGAATAAATCCCTCTGATGCGTGTGTAGTTAAGAGAAGAGGTTCTCTGACAACCAATCAAGGATCATACCTCGATGTCAAGAGATGCATGATAACAAACAATGTTTTGTTGGAGTCTTGAAGGATTTTCAGTTATCTCCTTTTTAATGGACTCACTTCATGGGTTCTGGTTAACCTTCTATTGAGATGGCCTTTTTTTTTTTTTTTGTAAGTTTTGGTAGGACTCTCCGTTTTACATGTCCATTACATACCTCACTACGGGGGAAGGGTAGCCCAAGATTTGAACCCAAGACTTCCGGTTCGGTGAGACTTCATTTCCACTGCCACTGCCACTTGAGCTATCCCATGAGACTATTGAGATGGCCTTTTTGACCTAAGGCCTGTATTGATATTTTATGGCTTATGTCATTTTCCATAGCATGGTTTTGGAAAGGAATATAATAATGGGCATTTTTAAAAAATATAACATAAAATCTTGTTTTAATTATTATGAGTGAGACAAAAATGATGCATATGATTTGAAATGATACTGTACGGACCTTTCGTAGCCATATAAAATATAAACTGGCACATGCATCTTAAATCTAGAACTATTCAACACTAAGAGGAATAAAATAAGATTGAGCTGTGAATCCCTTGGCACTTAATAGATTGGAAGTTAAGGTGAATTCATGCTAGTGTGTAATTGGCTCTCTTTCATGTTGGTATAAGCATTGCATGAAGAAACCCATGAAGTAAATGTATATCTTCCTCCACCTGAATTGTAGAGCACATGGTTTCTCTTGACTTAATCACTAGCGGAATGAGAAAGGAAATAATTAATGAGCATTTTGATGCCAAACAAGTGTGATTCGAATGTTAGTTTTTCAAAAAACAGATGCAAAACAACATTGCATTCCTGTCCTAGTCCACTTTTGATGCAAATCTTGAGAAGAGATAAAAATCGCAACTATAGATTTCCCAGTGAAGGAGGATTCCATTTAAATATTGTAACATTTGGGCTTTTTTTTATCACGATTCATGAGAAGTGTCTATTAAAGAAGAAGCCTCAAACATTTTGAGTCATGTCTTCTTTTTATTAGGCAGTATTTTTGTGTAGCACTTGCTTTTACATCTAGGGGTTGAGCCTCAACAGTAAATGTTTTGTCGTTTTTGAACTTGAGTAAACGCATGCATTGTTAAAAAAAATACTATAATATCAGAAAATAGTCAAATAGGACTTATCATCAATATGTCAAATACAAAAGTAAGGATAGGACTCAGTTAAATTATACAGGCCTTGACCATTGTATACATAAGTCTAATCCCGCCAGGGTGCCCGAATCTTTATTAAAATAATATGGTCATTGAAATACCTTTAGGATTGGAGTATGCCTACATGCTCCAACCTTCAGGTGAACCAATAAGTGACTTCTATATTTGGAGTGTTGGGAGTGTTGATATTGGAGCCAGTAACCAGAAGAGTTGCATCTCAAGTTTGTTGGTTTCTTTGACGAGAATAGGAGCACGGTTCTGAAAGTGAGAACCCTTTGCACAAGTGTCGTGCCATCAACAGGCCATCATTGAGGAGGGTGATAGAGATGTTGTGGGATGCCAATCCCCAGTACAAGGTCAGGGCAAATACCCATAATGAAAATTGTTTCCTTATTATTAAGAGAAACTCTGTACTTGCATGAGGGTTAATGCAATTAACCTAGACTTCAAAGAACCTCTGTATTTGCTGCCACTATGTACTGTTTCTAAGATTCTTCGGCTTTGTTAATGGGTTTGCAATGAGAAAGAAAGCCATCGAGAAATGGAGAGTCCAGTCATGGTGAATACTCACTTTGACAAATCTAGGTTTACTTGGGAAATTGAACATTTCTCTAGCTATAAGAAAAAGTACTAATATGAGATTTTCATAGTGGGAGGTTATAAATGGCGTCTGTTAATATTTCCTAAATGGAAAGATGTAGATGAGTTGTCCTTTTTTTTAGATGTGGAAGATTCTACAACATTATCAAGTGGTTGGAGTGTATATGCTGATTTCACCATGGATGTTTTTAGTCACATCCAACCTAAGCTCACCTGTAAGAAAGAAGTGGAACATATATTTAATGAAAAAGAGAGTGATTGGGACCTCAAATCGACTATGCCTTTATGTGATGCTCATGATCCCACAAAAGGATGTATCATAGGTGATACTCTGATTGTGGAAGCAAAAGTTAACGCTATAAGAGGACATGATTATAATACACATGATTAGAAAAAAATAGACATAATTAGTAAGCATATGGATGCGATAAAAATACTACCATCAAGTAAATAAAGTTTAAAAACATAGGTATGATACATTTATTACTTGTATGGTGAAGAATTAAACCCTTAAGGTTGTTTTGAATGAAATTGCTATAAACAACTAATAATACTCTGAAAAAAGATATAGTTATCCAGAAAGAAAATAGTTGAAATGGATGACCTCCTCGATTCAGGAAGTCAAGAATAATTTCCCGGTGGATTACCATCATAGATTGCAATATATGAATACTAAAATAATAGGAGTGTGAAGTGTAATTAATAGATTACCAAGAAAACAAGTGGCAACAGGACAGGGGATGATTAAGGTCACTTCAGGACAAAACCCACAGAAGATAAGAGCCATGAGTAAGATATCCTACACTTAAATCTGCAAGACATTTGTGTAAGGGATGTGAGGATACTAGAATAAGGACTACAAGTTACCTTAGCCTTAACAAAAGCTAATAAATCCTGAATTAGTGGTGATGATACAAATGGACCAATCTAAAATAAAAGAAAAAAATCTGAATTAGGAACCTACAGTGTTGAATGAGGAAAGGGAAAATGTGTCATACATATTATGTTGAAAATTGTTAAAAGCAAGATATTTGTTGGTGACCATGAGCAACTAGGAAAAACCATCAAGGACGAGCATAGTTGAGTCCACTTACAGGACATTTTAAATATGACCTATTGGTCATAAAAATATTTAGGACGGTATATGCGCCAACAATAAAATGATATTTAATTTATAACATGATACAAAGAGTCGCTGGATAATTGTTATCTTCATATGAGAGTTTGAAAAGAAATGCACAATTTTGAAGTTATAAGAAAACAATATTTATGTCAATAGGCATGACCATTGGGCCTGTTGTAGTAATTTGTTAATGGTGCTGAGTTTATTGGATTCATGTGGATAGGATGTGGAATGCATATCGTAATTATGAAACATATACTCAACAGGTATGAAAGTGTGCTGGGAAAAGAGCATGGAATCAATGTAAGAGTAGGTGTTTCCGAGCTGAGTCGTCACACCAAATGAAAAATCTCAGTCGTCTCACCAAATGAAAAAAAATTGATGATTGTAGAGCCAAAGGAGACTTTCTGTTAGAACCAATTATATCTTAAACTAGAAAGAGATCTGGCTCCACGATTGAGTTGTGGTTCAAGATAAATAAAATGAAATCATTTACTTCCGAAGAGGATACACGAGAGAAAAAAGATGAAAGGAAGAAAAGTATCCAATAAGGTTTCAAGGAAAAGAAACGGAACAACGAACACCGAGGACGGTGTTCATAAAAGGGGAGGAGCATGTAATATCCCTCCATTGTTAGAATCCCGCTTGGGTAAGATTGATTCGCATTGGTTAACATGATAGAAAAGACATGAAAAATATTATGTATGTGAATAATAAATCATAAGTGGAATATATGTACTTGGAAACGAGGCACCTAGAAATGAGACTCTTTCCAAATAAAATTCCATTGGTGAATGAGAATGGATAAGTCTTCATTATAAGAATTTTAGATCAAATTCTAGATAAGATTAATGGATGGGAGATAAATATCAATTAACTTTCTTAGCTGGAGAAAGATGTTAATCTTGGAAAAAACATGAAAGCATTGCGGGACAAGGTGAGATTTTATGGGAAAATCCTAGGCAAGTGGATAAGAATATCCACGAAGGCAGGACTCCACTAAAAGGAAAATTTATCATGAAAGATACGTATTAAATACTTGTTGAGGGAATCAACAGAGGTTGTTGAATCCTAGGCAAGCAGTCTCATCTTGGGGGTGAATTGTAGGAAGTTAGTTCTTGTTTGGGTGGCGGTGTTCGATTTCCAAGTGACTACGTGTTGGTCAAGGTGGGTTGAATTAACTGAATTGCATGTTTCTTGGGTTTCATTTGCTCTTATGTTAATATCTCTTCACTACTTGAATAAACCCATAATTTAGATTTTAAGCTTCTGTGGTCGTTTTTTGCAGTGTCATGATCCGGATAATCCACAGTTTTGTGTTCATTCTGTCGACGTTTCAAACCCCAAAGGGGGTCCATCATCAGGACTCAATTAGATAGAATATGAATGAAAGTTCTTTGAGAGAAGAGTCTTTCGACCTGAGTAATAAATAAACCTAGATCCCTAATTTTTTTTATAAAGAAGTGGACACTTATATATGATTTCTTATTTATTTTTTATTTTTATTTTTATTTTTATTTTATTATAATAGTTTATAATAATTTCTAAATTCAGTTTAGTATTATTTGATCCAGATTATTTAGCTTTAATTATTTCAATTGTTTTACCTAGTACACCTAAAAATATCTTAATTGATATACTATAAATTCATAAATTAGTTTAATTAATTAATTAATTAATAATTCTTTCTATTGTTTTTATTTTTATTTGATTAATCAATTAATTTTATCCATAATTAAAAAAAAATAATTATAACCATGGGCAACAGATCGACTTGGTATCGATTAATGGTATTGGGCAAAAGGTACATGTTATTAATCGTCACCTTGTTCAACTGCATGTAATCAATGCATAACCTGAGAGTACTATCATTTTTCTTTACAACAACACTAGTGCACCCCAAGGTGACACACTTGGCCTAATGTATCCCTTTTCCAACATTTCCTTCAACTACAAATTCAGTTCTACTAACTCTTGAGTGCTCATCTTGTAAGGTAACTTTAATGTTGGTGCTACCCCTGGTACAATCTCAGTAGAAAATTTCACTTCCCTGTGAGGCGGTAACTCTGAAATCTTTGCGGGGAATACATCCTGAAACTGTTGCAAAATGGGATACCTCTTCAAGACCTCAATTTCCTCAACATCCTTACATTTATCACTAGAAATATGCACTGCAAATAATATACACCATTTCCTACGACTACGCATTTCCTGCATAGTTGTAACCATCTTAACTGATGTCACCTTATTCTTACCCTGTAAGATTCTATGTTCTCCATTGTCGTCCAAACACTCAATATCCTTTTCATAACAATCCACCTTAGTCATGTGAAGATACAACTAATCCATACCCAAAAGCATAATGTATGATCTCAATGGAAGTACATCAAGATGTGCTGATGTAGACACACCATTCAACTCAAATGCACAAGCTCTTACCCAATGATGAACTCTTTTCTTAGTACATGTAGCCAACTTCACTAACAAAGACTGTGCATGCACTTGTTTATTCAAACCACACTTATCCACCAGGTTAGGATTAACATAACTATAATTAGATACAGGGTCAATAAAAATAGAAATAATTTTATCAAAAAGCTTACTATCCATCTCAATAATATATGGCTGGTGATCCGCCTACCTATTATCCAATGCTGCATAAATCTAAGGAATACTATGTCCAACATCCCCCACAGTATGTGCCTCCTAAGCATTGTAAATCTGCGGTCTACCACCCTGATACTGTGGAAAAGCTCTCCTGCAGTGATCCTTGCCATAAGTCCAACATTGTAAAGGCTTCCTGTTGTCACCTTTGTTTTGTTCCTTAGACTGAAATCCCTCTCCTCTGTCATATGCATTGAACTTCTTGTGGAGCGCTGCAATTTATTTGTTACCCGTGTCTTGTAGTCTTCCTCGCTTCTTATCCATTTTTCCTTAGTGTTATCATTACCTTTCCAATCATGTTTAGATTTAGACATGCTCTTTTATTTCTCATAACAATGCTTCAACTTTCTGATGGCTTCTTCCAACGATGTAGGCTCATCAAACTCAATCATGTCTTTGAACGCTACTGGAAACCCACTAATGAATCTTTGAATATTTTCTTTCTCCCCCTTAAGATAAGGTACATATCTCAACAACTCCAAGAATCTGCTAGTATATTCCTCATCGGTCATAGATCCCATCTTCAACTCATAAAATTCCTTTGTATTTTCATCATAGTATCTCTTAGATAGGTACTTCTTCCTAAAAATTCTTTCAAACTCACTCCAGGCCAACTCCTCTTCTCGAATTCCTCTGACATTCCTCACATCTTCCCACCAAATGTCTTCTTTATCTTTTAGACTGAAGGTAGTTATCCTGGTTTTCATGTTCTCTAAGTAATCATGCAACTGGAAGAGCTTATTCATCCCAAGAAACCACGCTTATGCATCATGAGAATTCTTCATTTCTCCATCAAATGTAGGTGGCTTTGATTTCTTGAAGTCATCCAGAAAATACCCCCTGTCACTCCTCTTGTACGGGTTATAGTGATGATGACCATGATGTCTAAACTAGAACTAGAGTAAATCCCATGTCCACTGCCTCCCCTATCAAGTGTATCCAAGAATCTGCCATCTCTGACCATGTCATCTCTATCCAAATTGTTCCTGCCATGAGACCTTCTACCATATGCTCCGTTAGTCCTATCCTTTTGTCTGTGACTAATCCTAAGAGATCCTTTTCCCTGCAAGTCTGACAAACTCTGAAGGATAACTGCATTGACCTCTGCTTGTTTCTTCTTTACCCAAGCAAGTCTTCCTTGTGACTGAATGATTATATCATTATCTGCCTTACAACTACTGATCTTTGTTTTCAAACTCCTCAATGTGTCTGCTATGTGAGGGGAGTACTCATCACCATGCTTCTCATCTAATCTATACGAAGAATCATGTGAATTATAGTCCACCATTTTGCTTGTAATCTTTAATTATCTACTTCCTGAAACCATACTATGTCAAATAAACCAAATACAACATAATCAACATACCTCAATTAAGTTCAGGGGAGGCTATCTCATATGCAAGATCAATCTAGATTAGCATGATACATATGTATATGCATAATCATATCAATATAATAATGTAAACTTTGAAATGAAAACTGATACGATTACCCGTTTCGTAGAGGTAGCAAAAAAGTAACCCGATTTTGAAAAGTGGCGATGCAGAATACATTTTTTTTTTCGAAGCATATTTTTGAGACTTTAAATTTTCTTATATAT
>APFE030188852.1:17048-45946 GCA_000404065.3 Pinus taeda
ACTTCACCCGAGTCGCCACACGACTTCACCCGGGTCGCCCGACGACCTCACCTGGTTTGCCCGAACGACTTCACCTGGGTCGCCCGACGACCCCACCCGGCTCGCCCGAACGACTTCGCCCGGGTCGCCCGATGACCTCTCCCAGTTCGCCCGAACGACCTCACTCGAGTTTTCTACCCAACGACCTCGCCCAAGTTTTATGCTCGACGACCTCGCCCGAGTTTGACCTCACCCGAGTTTCTTGCACGACTTTTTCGCCCGAGTTTCTCACCCGACTTTCCTGAACGAATTTCTCACCCGAGTTCTACCCGTCGTGCGGGTTCATCCGCAACCGCATAACTCCCTGATCGAACTCGTGTTGATCGAATGATGGTCATTTGCCTCCAAACACCCTCCAATATATACGGGTGGGTGGCGGGTTATGTCACCCGGCCGACCGACGCCCAACGCCCAAGCCGAATTGTTCAACATGTTGCCTTCGCACGAGTGGAGGGTCGGCCGACCCAACTCATGGGACCGCCTTCTCAACTCGCCCAACATCGTATAAACTCATCTCCAAGACACTTCGCACGCATTCCTTCATGTCTCCTTCGCACGGTGGAGTTGCCCTGCCCGTTGCACGGACTGCAGGTCCTTACACTGGGGGGCGGAGCTACGTTCAGCACCGCCGCCCAGGGCCGCGTCCCCACGGGCGGCGCGTCCAATTCCTTTGTTTCTTTTTTTTTTTAAATAAAATATTTTTTTAAAGTATTTTTAATATATTCTTAAAAAAATAACAAATAATATATATATATATATATATATATATATATATATATATAATATATTTAATTTTTTTAAATATTTTACATGTTTTTTTTAATCAATGATAGTATATATATATATATATATATATATATTATATATATATTTTTTTTTTCCCCTAGGAAAAAAATCCGTAATTTAAATTCATATTGGATATATTTTATATTTACATGTTTTTGTAGATTGCTCTTGATGGTCAATATGCTATATTGCTGATTCCTGTAAATGCGACAGCAAAACGAGTAAATAATGAAAACACATTAATAACGTATATGGCGAAAGATATGCAATAATCATATAATTTAATTATTGTGTCTATCGACCTATATTTTCCTTCCTTTTTTCTTCTCCACTTTTCGCCAACCTCCAGTGTTGGTAGTGGGGACAATTATTGCAAGTTGGTTTTCCTCTATATGCCCAGGTTGTTCTTTGTCCGAGTCCGATCCTTCGGTACTATATGCTCGCTTGGCGCCGCTTATTTCCAGCTGTTGTTCTTGCTGCCGCACCATGCTGTTTGGTTCAAGTTTGGTCCCTACGGTGTTCTCTTCCTGCATTTGGTTCTGTTCCCTGTATATATCTGTAGGTTCCGTGTTTAATGCCTCCTCTTCCAGTGGTTCAGTGTGCTGCCAACCTTTTGGCTTTTTCTTATTCCCCTTAGGCTCCTTACAAGTCTGTGGACATGCATATTGTAGGTGTCCTGTCTGCAAGTAGCTGCGACATCTGAAAGCCGTGTTTTCGTAATCTAGTTGTTGCATCCACAGTGAATTATTGAAATTCAATGTAATGTGATCTGGGAGTCCTTGACTTAGGTCCACTTCTACACATATTCTAGCATATGTGAAAATTCCCCGGTTTGCTTTGTCCTCATCTATTTTGAGATGTTTTCCTAAGGAGTTTCCAATGGCTGTTAAAGCTTTCCGATGCTAGAAATGGAGTGGTAGGTTGTGCAGCCTTACCCAAAATGGCATTGTCGATACTACCATGGTATTGGCATCGAAATCCGAGAACCAGGGAGTGAGAAAGAGCCCAGCATTGCCGCAGAACCAGGGCCCCTGGTTAATGGTATTGTCTCGTTCCAGTTCTGTGTTAAATCTGACTATGAAGAATCCCTTTGGGCATAGATATATTTCGCAGTTGTGTGTCCATGATGTGTAGATCCATTGGTGTAGTGCATCGGCTTTGGGCCAATAACCGTTAAATCTGCATATGACAACATTATGAGTTAGATCTGAGTGTAGATCTATTACCTCTGGCAGTGATATAGTTAGCATAGGTGCTTCTGACGTCTGTTCCATAATGTATGGTCCTGGAAGCTCTGGTGTGGATGCTGTTCTGTGTTGCATTGATTCTTTCCCTTTGGCTGCATCGCGGAAGGAGCCAGTATTTTTTGAGCTGGTTCCCTTGCATCCGCCTCGGAGTCTGAGGTTGAGGATGATGGTTGAATCTTTGACCACTCCGTAATGCTGGAGCGTGTGTTGGTCCTGCATGCAGATCCCTGAGTATAAGAGGCTTTGGAGTGCTGCCGGAATTCCCAATTTGGTCTGGATCTGTCTTTTTAACTCCTGGACATCCATTCCCTCCTTGATTTGTGCACAACAGTGCTTGCCTTCTACAGATCTGATAAATATTTGTATCGGATCTGATGGCTCGACCTTATTCAAGCCCTGATTCCCTTGGTTGTTCTCCAGATCTGGCGCTTGTCCACCTCTTAGCATCCATTCTTTAGATTCTAGAACCTTGAATTCTGGGTGTGTCTTATTTGATTCAGGACCGGTGGTTCGTGTTTTTTCCTCCCTAGGGCTCTCTGATATCGGATCTGGGTCGCTTCTGTTTCTCCCAACTGGAAATGGGCCAGTATTCTTTGTGGCTTCTGCTCGCATAGCCGTCTCCATCCAGGCCCTTGTTCGCGCGGCCAACTCTGTCCACTCCACTCCACAACCCTTAAACGTGTTCAGTGGATGCGAATCAAGGTGGGTTTGCGTTATCATTAGCAGATTTGAACATTGGCGAAACTCCGGCCACAGCGCTCCATACCTACCCTTAAACGCACTCAGGGGGTGTGGATCCAGGTGAGGTTGCGCTATCAAAAGCGGATCTGAACATTGGCGATCTATTTCATCCTGGCCATGACCTGTTACAGTAAGGGCAAGAGTTTTACCGTGAAAATAACCCTTAATCAGTAAATGAGAAAAAGACCATGACCTGTGAGTTGTCCGTTCTTCTTCCGAGGTTCATTTTGTTGCAGGGGATTTGTGTTTTTGTTCTTTGCAATACCCGATCCAGCGCAGCGAAAACAGTTCGATTGGACCGACGTTCAACCTCCAGGGATTCTGTGTTAACTCTGCCTCTTCGCAGCGCACTGTGACGACGGCTCCCATGTAAACCCTAGCCATTCTTGCTTCAGAGCTGATCCACGAATGCTCAAACTAATCCTGTCAGCTTATTCGATTGCACATTCATATATATATAAATATATATATATTATAATATATAGATATATATAATATATATATATATTTAAGTTTGAAAGATTTATTTTTATAAATTTTAGTTGTTTTTGCTTTTATTTTTTTTAATTTTATGTATATTTTTGTTTTTTTGTTTTTTTTTTTAAATGTAATTCTTGATTTTAGTGGTTTTTAATTTTTTTTTTTTTGTAATTTTCTATTTTTTTTAATCTAATTTGTTTTTTTTAATTTTTTTCTTAGTTTTGTTAATGTTTTAAAAATATAATAATATTTTTACTTTATTAATAAATCAATAATATATATATATTAATTATATATATATATATATTTTTTTTCCAAATTTTTATGTTTTACGAGATTACATAAAAAAAAAATAACTTTTTTTTTAAATATGTTGTCTTATTATTATATTTTCTTGTATATTTTTTAATTTTTTTTAGTTTTCTAATTCTTATCTTTTATAGTTAATTTTTTTTTTTTTTTTGTTTTTTATTTTTTATTTTATTTTTTATTGATTGATTTTTGTTTGTTTTTTGTTTTTTGTTTTTATTTGTTTAAATTTTTTTGTTGTTTGTCTTTTGTTTATATTTGATTTTTATAAATATTGTTATTTATGTTTTACTATTTTTTTTTTTTTGTTTTGTTTTTTTGAGGGTGTTCTTTGCACAATTTTTGCACAAAAAGTTGATTTTCACTGCCATTTTTAAAACATGTTGAAAATTTACCCTAGGAAAAAAAAAGTGTTATTCCAGTATCAACACTTTTCGTTTTGAGGGTGTTTTTTGCACAAAAATTTTGTGTTCACTGTCATTTTCAAAACATGTTAAAAATAAATAAATAAAATGTTATTCCAACATCAACACTTTTTGTTTTGAAAGTGTTTTTTGCACAATTTTTGCATAAAAAATTGGTTTTCATTGCCACTTTTAAAACATGTTGAAAATTTACCCTAGAAAAAAAAGGTGTTATTCCAGCATCAACACTTTCGTTTTTAGCACTATTTTTTTTTTTATGTTTTTTTGGGGTTTTTTGGCTAGAGTTCCTATTTTGAGTTTATAGTTTTGTTTCAAAGTTTACATTGTTATATGCCGACATCATGCATAACAATATCAACTACATACCATAACCTCATGCACGACAACCGTAACCATAACAAGGCATGCATAACACATATAAACACTAAAATAGATAACAAATATATATACAACTGACATGCATGCATGAAAAACACATTTCGCCCATCCAATCCAAGTGTTGAACCTGAGAGCTCTGGTACCACTCTGTAACACCCTCCTCCCACACTTACCCAAGTTCATCGGTCCACCAAGGTAAATATGTGACAGAGAGCTACTATGGGGTGACTCAACCACCTAAGTACACTTAAGGAAGTGAAATCGACAGGCTAAAACCTTGTTGACCTTCTTGAGGAGCTGCAGGGCCCTTGGGAGCCAAGAAACTACTCCAGGTGCCCAAACCCTGAGCTAACTTGCTTTTTTACTAACCCAGACTCCCAGTCGCTTGCATAACAAGGCAAGCCAACGACTGTAAGCCTCCAATCATATGGATAACCTTGCCTCCCAGCAATTGCAGTCTAAATTACCCAGTTATATGTAGGCGACCACTAGATCTAAGCCACTTTTTCAGGGCTAGGATCCAGACCCCTGCCTAGAACTTGATAGAACTTTCCAGAATGATGAATGACACAAGGAAAAAATCATTAATGCAAAAATTAGACAAGAAATTGACCTAACAAGGTCTAACCATGACAAGCATTATGTCAAACACATAGTGAACATGTAGTCTACAGGTCATAATTACATATATGAACATAGTGGTCTCATACATATATGAGAATCATCAAGAAGGTATGATGCCATCTCACAATAGCTGCATTATCATCTATTAGGTCATACATTCATTAACCATGCATTTACTAATCAAAACATGATGAGATCCGTAACTACAGTCTGTCATAAAACCATGCTTATAACCAAAATAATAACAATGATAGAACAACCATAAAAAAAACATAATAACAAGTATAAATACTCATCAAATACAAGAAGAAAAGAGATATTATTAACATATGCAAAACCAACCAAGTCAAGGACTTCCCCGTACCACCTGAACATAGATTGGGCTGAACCAAATATCTCTTTCAGCCAATCACCCCTGTGCCATATTCCAAGCATGAATGTGGGATCTCATGAAATAAACCAACCAAAACCAAACCAGGGCTTCCAGAGGCCAAACCACCTCAACCCTCAACCAATGATTGCATCTCACGGTCGGACATCACTAACCATCACTAGATCAATCTCTACCCAAGTTGTCTAGGGCTCTAGAGCATTTGTTTCAACCCAGATCCAGGACTAGTAACTTAAACCACAGTTGTCACAGGGCTTCAAAGTGTTTGTCCAACCAAGGCTTCAGGACTAGTATCTCAACCTACCAAGGGCTCTAGAGTGTTTGTCCAACCAAGGCTTCCAGGAATAGTAACTCAACCCAAGTTTTTCCAGGGCTTCCAGAGCATTTGTCCAACCAAGGCTCCAAGAACTAATAACTCAACCCACAACCATAAGGAACTTGAGCACCAATTAGAAACATTCAAGTGGGAAACCCACAACACCATGGCTATCCAAGAGATCGCAAGGCTAGGCAAACCAATTCCAATCCAAGCAATCCTCCATGCCAATGATACAACATAACCAAACAACCACATGCATATGCCATGCATGCCAAAACTAGCAAGGAAATCATACATGCAACTCGATACCTACAAAAAAAACCTATTGTAGTTGTTGAGCCCATTGCCCTCTTGCACTTTCCTGCTCTTTCTTTATCTTCTTTCTCCAAATCCAAGTATGCCAAAGATACTCCAAGAGTGCTCCAAGAAAATTCTAAGTGTGAAAGAGTATAAGAGAAAGAGAATAGAATAGAGCTCCAAGCTAAAAAAAAAGAAAAAAAAAAAAAGAAGAAATAAATAAATAAATAAATAAAAATAAAAATAAAAAATGTACTAACAAAAGCTTAAACTGGAAAAGGCTGGGAATTGATCCTCATAAGACTTTTTATCATTGAGTCCTCTATTCTCTTAATTTTCCTCTATTTTCCTTCAGTTCTCCTCCTCATGCAATTTTGAGAGCTTTTACCTTCATTTTCCCCTACTTTCCATTATTTTCATAAATAAATTGTCAATTAATGCCACTTTGCCTTTGCCATTGCCTTTGTCATTTTCCATGGCCATTAATTAATCACAAGTGATCCCCATCACTATGTTTTTTATCAACATTCAACTTGGAAGATGTGTTCCATTACCTTGGTTATTATTTTTCCTTTATTAACTTTATTACATGGATTTTTAATTGGGGTTGTTACAACAGGGCTACATGTCCTTTCAGTCTTGTGAAACCAAACTTCACTTTCTTTGCCCCATCTACTTCTTAATAATCAAATTACTTGGCCATGGAATTTATCTAATCGATTAATTCATCAACGTTCAAATTACCTTCATATGTAGGTACTTCCATCCTTAGTCGGGCATCCATTTTGACTATCATTAGATAGTCAAATTTGTTGAATTTAAAGTACTTGTTGAGAAAGATACTGGCATGAAAGTGAAGGCTCTAAGGAGCGATAACCGTGGTGAGTACGTGTCAAATGAGTTTAAAAATTTTTGTGCAAAGGAAGACATTCGACGGGAGTTGACAACACCTCATAACCCACAATATAATGGGGTGGCTGAGAAGAAGAACAGAAGTATCGTGGGAGCAACACGGGTGATGTTCCATGACCAAAACCTACATCTACACTTTTGGGTTAAGGTATGAAACACAACGATTTATTTATAATATGAGTCCTCACAAAATTATTGGCATGAGTACACCATAAGAAGCTATTTTAGGGAAGAAATCAGATATGTCACACTTCAAGATCTTTGGATCATCAATTTACTATCACGTTTCCAAGGAAGCAAGGAAAAAGTTAGAGCTGACAACAAAGTTGCGCATATTTGTGGGGTATCCTGATACACCTCACAACTATCGGGTGTTCTTGTCATCCCTCAGGATGACAGTGGTTAGACGGGATGTGAGGTTTGATGAAGAGAAGGAAATGTCATGTTCTCTTGAGAGGGATCTTTAATTGAAGCCTAATCAAGATATTTTAGCTCCAAAGGAAGAACCTGAGTAAGTTGTGGAGCGGCGACAAGTAGAGGACTAGAGAGTGGATACATCCACTCAACCAAAGACATCAAGAGAAGGAATGAAGTGAACTAGGGAAGTTGAAAAATTATTGCAGTATGCCAGAGAGAATGTGGGACCACCCACATCACTGCGCAGGAAGAGGAGGTCACTAGATCAGTACACTAGGTACATGGCTCTGATGAGTGAGCTAGTTGACACAGAACCATCCTCATTCGAGGAAGTAGTGCAACAACTAGTATGGGTTGATGCTATGGTAGAGGAATATATTCCATTATCAGGAACAATGTTTAGGAAGTGGTCCCAAGACCAGCAGAAAAACCAGTGGTTGGTTTGAGATGGCTTTACAATGTAAAGCATGAAACAAATGGGAGCATAGAGAAACACAAGGCCAGATTTTGTGGCCAAGGGGTTCTCTCAAATGGAAGGAACTAACTATGAGGAGACCTTTGCTCCAGTAGCAAGGTACTCATCCATTAAGTCAATTCTAGCACGTTCAGCATAGATGTGGTGGAAGATCCACTAGAGGGATGTGAAGACATGATTCCTAAATGGATTTATTGAGGAGGTGTATATTGAGCATCTAGAGGGGTTTGAGACCTTTGACAAAGAATCACATGTGTGCAGAATCAAGCGAGCATTGTATGGACTCAAGTAAGCACCTCATGCTTGGTATACTAGGATCGATATCTATCTCACCGGTTTGGCATTCACCAAAAGTGAAGCAGATGCAAACCTTTATCACATTGTAGTAGAAGGTAAATTAATGATTATTGTTTTATATGTCGATGACTTGATCCTTACTGGTGATGAGAAATTGATTAGATCTTGCAAGGAGGACCTTGCAAGAGAGTTCGAGATGAAGGACATGGGACACGTGCATTATTTTCTTGGTTTGGAAGTATGGAAAGGAGATGGGGAACTGTTTGTCTCTCAAGGAAAGTATGCCAACGAGATATTAAAGAAGTTCTACATGGAGAATAGAAAATCCATGGACATTCTTTTAAAAAGTAACTGGAGGAAAGCGGATGCCACTTCAGGTGAGGAAGTGGAGACTACCATCCACAAGCAGATTGTGGGTTCGCTCATGTATTTGGTGACCACACGACTGGACATGTGTTATGCAGTTAACCAAATTAGTCAAGCCATGGTTAAGCCAACCAAACTGTATTAGAAAGAAGCAAAGCATGTGTTGAGATACCTCAAAGGCACTACTCAATTTGGTCTTTGGTACAAACAGACAAAGGGAGTGATGCTACAAGACTTCACAGATGCAGATTGGGTCGGGAGTCCATCAAACAGGAGGAGCACTTCAGGATGGATTTTCATTTTTGGGTCAGCAACAGTTTCTTATTACAACAGGAAGCAGAGATTTGTGGCACTCAGCTCAGTGGAAGCATAATACATGGTTGCAAGTCAAGCAACATGTCAGGTTATCTGGATGAGAAATATTCTTGTTGGGTTATTTGGTAAGAAGATGGATCCTATAGTGATTTACTGTGAAAATTAGAGTTGTATCAAACCCTCTGAAATCTAGCATTTCATGATCGATCCAAGCATATCGACATCTAGTATCACCATCTACGAGATTATGTGCAGAGGCAAATTATGTTGTTGCAGTACATTCTGACAGAGGAACATGAGGTAGATATTTTGACAAAGGATTTTTGAAGAGGAAAAATCAAGTTCCATAGAAGCAGGATTGGGGTATTTGATAATCCCTTTCTTGCTGAGAGGGAGTGTTGAAAATGCATCAAAAAAATCATAATTTAATTTTTCCTTGATTAAATTAGGAAAAATTTAAATTTTAACTTTAGTAAAATACTTGGAGGTAGTTAACTAAGGTGACATGGGTCTTGTCACTCAGTTAACTTAGTAAATTTGTGTTGGAGACACTTGAGTTCAATTCTATATGATTGATTGCTAATTTGTAGCAATTTATTCCATTTAATTTGAGTTATTGTCAGTGTAACTAGTTCTCACTATTAGTAGAACTAGTGGAGGTTCAATCAAGGGTGTGTAGCTTTTTTCACACTCGGTGATATTCCAATTAAAATTATCAATCATCCTAAATTAACTCCTGCATGCAGAGAATTCAAGTTACCTAGTTGAAATTGGAGTTCAAGGGCAGTGTACTATCAGTTGTAAACTATTTCAAGTTGTACAGGTGGTGCATGCAGTCAAAGAAGGGCCTAAAGGAATTGCGCAATAGACATTGGTGAATTTCCTAATTAATAGGGGCCTAATTCCCAAGGGAACAATGCAAGGAAATAGGAGCTTGACAAGCTGAGAAGTTTGCTAAGTATTAGCTTGAGTCAATCTGTGAGGTAGTGAGATAGATTATACTAGTGCAGAGGTTGCTCAGGCTTGAGAAAGCATTGTATTTCTTCTCTATTCTTTGTTTAATGCAATACAAATAGTAAGAGGTTTTGAGTAGTTTCTTTCCCCTAGATAAATCTTTGTGTATGTGTGTTGAATCTTAATGCATGTTAATGATTTGTGTTCTTGATCATGATTTTCTTTCCGCAAATGAGTAGAATAGCTTCAAGTCTTGTGATCTAGTAAATTTCATGAGCAATTTTGAATCTACACATTAAATTTCTACATAAATCAATAGTTATGTATATTTATACTAACTAAAAATAGAAAGTGACATGTAAACTGAAATCAATGTATTAGAAAACAAAATAGAAATAGAAATTGACGTGTAGAGTAAAATCAATGCATTGATTTATATACACATGTATTGATTTCAATATATATTTTTCATCATTCAACATTGTTTATTTATTTTCATTCAAGTAATTTCTCGTATAATTCTTGAAATATAGTTCTAAATAATACTTTCTATGTTTTTAGAGGAAATTGTGTAAATTTAAAATGATGATATTAATCTCTCTCTCTCTCTCTCTGTGACACACACAAGCATAGTTTTTATCCTAAAATTGTGCACTATACTAAGAATTGAAGAAGAAAGAATGTCATTAATCCTTCTTGAGTAGATTGAGAAGGATTCAATATCCAAATCATTCATTTTTGCTAGTATTCATTGTCTTCGTTGCTGAAAAATCTCACTTTGTTATTAATCTAGTTCATGATCATGTAAAATTCTTAGGATCATGTTAATCTCAAACATGATGATGATTAGCTAAAAAAATCATAATGTTGCTTACAACTAAACTTGAATAGATCGAACCTCAGATTTGTGCATCAAGAGGAATCAAATCCCTTGAAGTGCAAACATTTCCTTAAGTTTTGCATCCTAAAACGAAATTTTCACCTAAAAGGATTTGGTTTCTCTTGACAAATAATAAATGTGTAGTCAAAATAAATCTACACTAGGTTTAATACATTAATATACATAGTTACACTAAATAATTAGGAACTTGTAAAATATTGTTACACTAAATAATTAGGAACTTGTAAAATATTGTTTTTTTTACCTAACAAAAAAGTTTGTTTGTTTGTTTTTGTTTTTGTTATCCATATAATGAATGTTAGGAAATATTTAGGTAATAATCACATCAAGAACATTTCATTTTGATGTGATTATTACCTAAAGATCTCCAAAAAAAAAATAGTTTTTTAATTTTATTTTTATAGACTTGCTCATAGGGGCAGCTCAATTGGCAATCACCTTGTCATGAAGTATGATGTAAACCATGAGAGTCAATGTTTTAATCCACGCAGTGAAGCCAACAAAATAAAAATGAAAAAGTATAGACTTATGTCACATTTTATTATTTTTTTTTTTTATGATAATCAATTACATTTTATTTAATTATTTTGATGTATGTTATTTTATTATTACAAAAAAACTTAAAATGCTCATGTAATTGTAGTTATGTTGATAGATTTTTATATTTTGGAATAGGGATTTTAGAATTTTAATTTAATTATTATTTATTTTAAAGTGGATGATATAAATTTAACTTTCATGAAATCAAATATTTTAATAGTAGTCATTCATAATGTTTTAATTAAATTGATTAAGTAAAAAAAATGTCATATCAACATAAGTTATGGTTTTTGAACATATAGTATTAGTAATCCATGGTATTGTAATAAAGTCTATTTACATTATACATAGAAAAAAAATCTATTTACATGGGTGAAACTCCACAATTAAGATTAATAATATTTACATGTGTCATATATATATATGACATGTAAATATTCCTAATCTTAATTAGGGAGTTTAACCCCATTTTTCCATTGACATTTTAACATGCATATAAGTCTCTAGAGTTAACTCAATTTTTTTTAAAGCATCAAGCTATTGAGAAGATTTGGGGTCAATTCTCCTGGATGCTTTCAAGGTTAGGCTTCGTTAATAAAATTGTGAGAAGTGATCTTTTCTAATAAAAATCACTACATGTAGAGTCCTTGAACCACATAAAAAAAATCATATTTTATTTTTTTATAATTAATAATTTATAATATTATTATTAAATTTAATTTTTAAATATTAATAATATATCACAAAATGTGTTTTAATATTTTTTTTAAAACTTAGAATGAAATCAGGGAACTAGAATACTGCCCCCACATTTAGTGAATAGTAAACCTGAAAATAGTGCCTCACATTTGGTGGATCCTGAATGCCAAAATTATATAACACCTGGACGGTGGGAGATGATGCTCTGTCCATCTGTAAGGGTTAAGGGCATCTTTATGTAGATTGTTGATTTTCCGAATATTTGGGAATCTGACGGACATGGGTGCCATCAAAAATTTGTGGGCGTGATAAAAAAAAATTGGCCATGCCCATGTCCGTCCAGCTGATTCCCAAATATTCGAGAAATCAGCAATCAACTTAAGCTCAAGGGTTGATAAGATCGTTCTCTTGTTAGGATGGAGTGAAGGTGGTTGGCAATAGGAATGCAGTTGCTATAAGGTCTCTATCTAGTGGCATGGAAGCCATGAAATTGTTCACACTTCACAATAACTATTTGGGATCCTAGCACTGTACCGTAAATAGATAGTCTACCGCAACATTCATTCATGGCTCGTGTTGACGCAGAAGCCAGTCAACATGGAGAAAAATGGTCGCTACAGATTACAATGAGCCCACTAGTTTAGCTTCAATAAATTCTACACCAATCTCACAGCGCTGCAGTGTTAAACGGTTTCAGACCCGACAGACACCAACTCCGCAACAACCGTAACTACGAATCATGGATACGTTGCAGCAGCAACTTGTGGTTGAACTTTATTTGGAGTTGGTGAAGTTATAATTGCAGAGGTCGTGGTGAAGTTATATTTGAAATAATTGCACACCTCGTGTGTGACACTGATTTATTCATTGACGGCAATCAAAAGGAGTTAAAAAAAAGGAATTTTTAAATAACAAGTTTGGTAAAAGTTTGTTTTGTTTTAATGATGAATCATACTATCTTAAATCTATTATGTGATATGATTAAATCTATTATATGATATATTTTGAAAAAAATCGTATAAATCATGAATTACATAAGCTTGTATTCTCAGATTTTTAATTTATTTTCTAAAATTATATATCAAATTTATAAATAAAATGTTATATTGTAACATTTCAAATATCATTATTAAACTATTTTACATCAAATAAATATTTTATTAATAGTAATAAAAATATATAAAATTAAGAAAATTTTTCCTCTATGTTACACTTCAATTTTTTATAATCAAAATAAATTATTTAATCAATTTAATATAATAAATATATAAAGGCAATAGATGAAAGTTTTAGGTCAAAATAATTAAAATTGTATACGGTAGTTTGAATTAAGTAGAGTAAACCATGATAATGTCACTTGCTTTATTTGAATTTTGTTCGTCTTATGACTAAGTTTTTTTTATAAGTTTTTTTAAAAGTATTAATGATATTTTTGAAAGCATTAATCTCTTTAAAAAAATTAGGGAAAGCTTAAAAACATTTTCATGTTTTTATGCCGTAAATAATAAAAAAAAACATAAAAAAATCTTTCATGCTTTTCTTACTTGGAAAAGAAGGAATAACATTAAAAATGTTTTTATGATTTTATTATTATATCTTTGCACTTTCACCATGGTTTTTTAAGTTTTCCCTATTAATTCTCCTTAATTTCACTAGTGTAAAAGATTTTTCTTTAGGGTGGAATAATAGGGAAAATATAAAAGTGTGGGGGTCTAGGCCTAAATAATAGAAAAAACATAAATACCAACTCAATCTTGGCCTAAATAATAGAAAAAACATAAATACCAACTCAATCTTGGCCTAAATAATAGAAAAAACATAAATACCAACTCAATCTTGGCCTAAGAAATAATAGAGAAAACATAAAAACATTTTTTTTTTTATATTTTCTAAGGGCAGTGAGAAATAATAAGGAAAACCTAAAAACGTTTTTGTAAGTTTTCCATATTATTAAGGGTGTTTTTAAGTTTTCCTTATTATTTCCTATCACCCTTATCCCTCACTTTATGAGGGCTTTTACGTTTTCCCTACTATTTCCCCTCGACCCCACTCTCATAGGGTCTGGGTGTTTTTATGTTTTCCATGCTATTTCCCCTACTTTTACCCTTATCCCTCACCCTTTGAGGGTCGGGATGGGCAAAAGTAATAGGTAAAACATAATAAAGGGTACCCCACCTAGGGAAAATAATAAAGAAAATATAAAAATTGGTCCATCCACCCCGTCCACCCCATCCCATGGGGAGAAATAATTGGGAAAACATTTAAAAATAATTAGTGTATCCCCACCCTATGAAAGGTGGGGGTGGAAGGACCAAAAACATAAGAAAATGAGCCCCATAAGTTGAGAGTCAGGTGAAATAATAATAATAAAATTAAAATTAAAATTAAAAAAAGGTTCTCTAAGGGAGGAAAATATAAAATAGTGAAAAAATAATTTAAAATATGAAAATATTAATATAAAAAGCTATTTTTTAAAATAATAAAATAGAGTGAGTTTAAATAAATAGTAGAAGATATGGATTTGGAAGATATAGATATAGCTTGAGTGGACTTAATGGTTAAGAACATGTGTTGCCTCATAAGAGGTCACATGTTCGAAACTAGAGGTGCTAGAGTAATTATACATTTGTGAACTTAGCAGTCAAATTGCTGTTTGGAAAAACCTATCCACTTAAGGATCATTGCCATTTAGTTATGTTAAAAATTAAAAATCTATATTTAACATAGGAAACCAAAAAATAACAGAGTTATCTTTAGTGAGATTTTTTGAAAAAGCTTACTTTGTGAACTTAGCAGTCAAATTGCTGTTTGGAAAAACCTATCCACTTAAGGATCATCACCATTTAGTTATGTTAAGTTTTTCTCACTTTAAAAAAAACAACATTTATGTTAAGATTTTCTTTAAAAAAATTAGAAAATTAAAATAAAAAAATTAAACCAAATTAAAAAATTAAAAATCTATATTTAACATAGGAAACCCAAAAATAACAAGTTATTTTTAGTAAGATTTTTTGAAAAAGCTTACTTTTTCATAATTAAACGGATCCAAGAAATCATGATTATATACCCACCAACCACATTTATATCATTGCCATTGTTTTTAATATTACTGTCACAGGATAAAATTATTTTTATTGAAATTTTTTGAAAAAACCTAAAGAAATAAATCACACTAAAGACAACTCTATAGTAAAACAAAATAGTCGCTCTTACCAAACAGAAAAGATATCAGATCCGCTTTCTCATAATCCTCCAATGAACAGATCCCAGGAAATCATGATTCTATATATGCGCGCCAACCACATTTATGTCATTGCCATTGTTTTTAATGTTGCTGGCGCCAGATATCCATTTTATGTCTGCGTGCATGCCTATGAAGCTAATAGGGATAAAAGGGCGAAAAGAACTCTGAAAACCCTGGATTTTGTTTTAATTACGATACCATAACCATTACACAAGATCCCCCTGTTACGCTCTGCGTGCGTTTAATGGGGATCAAAAAATAAAATAAAAATGAAAGCCTTAGCTTCTGTTTTAATTACAATACCGTGACCTATATTGTAAACTAGCATTACGAGGTGACAGATTTTTTTAAGAGAAGGTGCAGAGCTTCAAATTTATTATGAAACATTTACACTCTGTGGTTTAACTTTTCATCCATACAGCATATGTTCCAGGAAAGTTATGTATACAACTCCGTTTCGATATTTCCACAGCTGAGAGCAGCTAACACAACAGTTGAAGTATTTCAATAAATGAATGATTGATGTTTCAAAGTACAGAAACTAAAATTAAAATTAGTCTATGGACCACCAGTCTCTTTGTTTTTTCACTTTTGCAATTAATTCAATAAAACGTATGTTTCAATAACTTTTTGCAATTCAATAAAATATATGTGGTAAGAAAGTTATGTATACAACAACTCAGTTTTCGATATTTCCACAACTGAGAACAGTCAACACAACAATTGAAATATTTCCATAAATGAATGATTAATATTTTAAACTAAAAATAATTTATGAGACCGCTAGTCTCACTGCTTTTCACTTTTTCAGTAAAACCTACTTTTGAAATAGAATACCTACTACAACTCAAATGGAACCCAGTATAGACATGTCTACATTTTAAATGGAGCCCAATAAATAGAAATACCTTGAGACCTTGAAACACTGTATCTTCGGACATGGAAAAAGTTCTATCAATCTAAAAAATAGCCAAAATAGGTCGGTCAGAGTAACAGAATTCATCTTCGAAATGGATAAAGTTCTATTAATCTAAAAAATAGCCAAAATAGGTCGGTCAGAGTAACAGGATTCAGTATGACCAGAACAGAGAGCCACTGATACAAGCATAAAATTATTAAGACGGGTTGTGTAGTAATTCTCCAATAAAACACTGAAAACAAATGCCTCACTTCAAATGAAACCTAACAGGTAGATATGTCCTGATCTTCAAGCCGTGCTTCTTACAACATGGAAGAAGTTTTATTAATCTCACAAATAAGTATAACCAGAACCAGAGAGGCACTGTTACAACCAGAAAATTAGTGAGGCAAATGCTTAACACAGTTCAAATGGAACTCAGTATAACATGTGTCTACTTGAAATGAAACCTAACATGTATAAATGCCCTGACCTTAAATTGTACTTCCTAGAACATGGAAAAAGTTTTATTAATCTCAGAAATAATGGAACTCAGTATAACATGTGTCTAATTCAAATGAAACCTAACATGTAGAAATGCCCTGACCTTAAACTGGGATTCCTAGAACATGGAAAAAGTTTTATTAATCTCACAAATAACCAAAGTTTTATTAGTATAGCCAGAACCAGAGAGGCACTGTTGCAAGCAGAAAGTTATTAAGCCGCGTTGTCTACTAGTTCTCCATTAAAATGCTGAAAAGAAATGTCTAACACAGTTCAAATGGAACTCAGTATAACATGTGATGAAACCTAACATTTAGAAATGCCCCGACCTTACAGCTGTGATTCTTAAAAGATGGAAAATGTTACATTCATCTCACAAATAATCAAAATTTTATTAATCCCACAAACGACCAAAATAGGTTCATGACACTGTTACAAGCATAAAATAACTATGATGGGCAGTAATAATTCTTTAACAAAACGCTGAAGACAAATACCTAGTACAATTCAAATGGAACCCAGTATAACTATCTGGACAAATTAAATGGAACCCAATATGTAGAAATGCTGAAAACATGGCAGAAGTTTTATTAATCTTGCAAATAACCAAAATAGGTCAATGACACTTTAACCGTGTAACCATAACCAAAGAAGCATTGTTACAGAGCATTGTGTCTGATTACATGACAATCTGTTCGAAACTCCATGTGAGAAGCACACAAATAGATAAACTTCTAAATCTGTTGGAGATCTCCATGACAGGCATAGATTGACAGAGTGCGAAGTCCCCCAAGAAAAAGCATGGCCTTATTGGAATGGCCTATGAGACACATAATTTGGGTCAAGGAAAGGGAATAACCTAAATGAATTGGCCTATGAAATGCATGATTTGGGTTTCACCATCAATATAGGAAATCGAATATGGTATAGTGAATGATCTATGTTAGGTGGTTCTCCCAATAATAGGTTTATTATTCATGCCTCACCTTATAAGTAGCCAAGCTAGCTAACATTATGGATCAGGCAGCTGAGCATTTAGCTCAACACATTACAATGAAGAATCTATAAACTTTTTATAGGCTTTTTCATATGCAATTTATCAGCTCTAATATCATGGGCTACCAAAACTATCATTGTGAATCTCTTAATTTTGACTCTTTCGGTAAATGTTACAAGTTTATCAGAGGAAAAGAAAGGATGGAAAGGGAAAGAGGAATAGAGAAGACAGTAAGAAAGAGGAGATTATACGGTGGGAAAAGCAATTCTAAGGTTTGTTTATTTGGCTGTTGTTTTGTTGTTTTACAAAGTAATTTAGTTTTCTAAAGAAAAGGAAAGGAGAAGGTTGAGTAAATAGGCATAAGCATACTCAACTTACAAGGACTCAAAGAATATAATCAGGTGGGTAAACATAGGCATACTCACTTTACAATTAATCAACTACTCTATTAAACAGGTATTCTCACTTCATAACCAATCAAGCAATACCTGACAAACACTCTCAACCCCCTGTGAACACTATTTTGGTTTAGAGACTATCTGAAACCGCTGCTTATACTCCTGCTCAAACGGATTCCGTGTATTGCAGGGATAATCATTGATGCAATCACTCCACACGTTGTAATCAGAGGGTTTCGGCTCCCTTAGGACTTTCCATACAGCAGTATTGCACTTGAAGCCTGAGCCCAGAGCAATCTGCCACAGGCGGTCACTTTTCTTCATCCGCCCCTTGGCCTCCATGTAGGCCACCTGATACCAGAGCCCACTGGAGGAAGTATTCCCAAACCTGTGAAGCGTCATGTGGGCAGGCTCTGTATCGTAATCCGCCAGCCTCAGGCTCTTACCGATGCCGTTGATGACCGCCCGCCCCCCCGGGTGAATGCAGAAATGCTCGAAAGCGAGCTTGAAATTGGGCACATATGGCTTCAGGTCCTTGATTTTGAGGAACTTGATGCAGAGCATGTTGTAGACGAAGTAGAGCTGTTCTGAAAAGGGGAGAACCTTGGGCGCCAGGGTTGTGATATTGTTTTTCAGGGCGATTCCCGCAGCTTCGATCAGGTATGTGCTGAGAGAAACCCCAATGATGTTTTCATCGTCCTCTCTCTGTACTATGCTGTTGTAAGCCTCGTCGTTTTGGCCGAGATGGGTTCGGACAGAATACAGAAGCTTCATCTTGGCTCTGCCCGCATCACTGGGCTTGTTCGACATCAGCAATGCCGAACCCCCAACACGGAACAGGCAATTGGACATCATCATCGGCTTGTCGTTGCCCACGTACCGATTCATCGTCAGATTCTCGCTGCTAACCAGAACGACATAAGAATTTTTATGAACTTTCAGCAGATCCTTCGCCATGTCCACTCCTATGATCCCGGCGCTGCAACCCATGCCGGAAATATTGAAAGACTTGATGTCTTCCCTCATGCCATAATGGTTCACAATCCAGGCCGACAGAGATGGGGCCGGAGCAAAGCAGCAGACATTTATTATCAGTATGTCAACGTCGTAGGGTCGAATCCCGCTGTCGGTGAACAATCTGTCGATTGTAGAAACAAACGCCTCCTGCATCTCCAGCCACCCTTCGGCCATGGACGACACAATGTCGTCCTGGAAGAAGGAATTGGGCGCGTAGGTCTCCTGCCCGAGGCCCGATTTTATGTGAACGTTTACCACGAATTTCAGCGACTCTGGCATCGGATCACTTTTGCAAGTGACGTATTCGGAAAGCTCTGTGTTCATTTTTCGGTCTTCCGGGGGCTTGTAGCAGCTGAAGGCCACCAGGTACGCGCAGGAGCTCCTCTGCCTGTGAATGTGCCAAACTATTCCCACTGCCAGCACAGACATCATGGCCGCCCCAAGTTCCAGAGCCGAAGTAGGGATCGAAGACAAGAGCGTGCTCGCCCCTTCCATGATTCGGCCGAGAGATATGAACGATTCATACAAATCCATCTCTGCTCGATGAATTTTTCAATTAGCATACACTGATATATCGAAATTAGCGTACCACCGATGTATCGAATATGCCCAATAAGGCAAAATATATATGATTCAAAATTCAGCTAACGCAAGAGAACTTCAAAGCGTCGGGTGTTGTCTTGAATGCCTGATACTGACAAAATTATGCAAGCCAAGTGTTGGTTGCTGTATTGATTGCCTAATACTGACTCAATTAATCAAGCCAAGTCCGCCATTAATGAACCAGATGAATTGGTGAGAGGGATTAGATGAATGAATAAATAGGGAGTGGGATCACGTCATAAACCAGACACCCTCCTAAGTTATAATTGAAAGTGGTGCTACCTTTCCAGCGCCTCTCGATTCCGTCTCAGCTTCAGACTCTCTTTCTCAATTTCAAATTTCATAAAAGAGGTTGAGGGGCAAGTTAATTATGAAATAAAAACGGTTTTAAAAATATTTAAATTTGGAAAAAGTTTGAATAATGTGAATGAAAAAAATAGAATAATTTCCTAACTTATATATTTTTTAAAATAGAATAATTTCATAACTTATATATATATATATTTTTAAATAGAATAATTTCATAACTTATATATTTTTTTAAAAATAATTTTAATGAATAATTCTGCAAACCATATATATTTTTCCAAATAATTTGAATGAATAAATTAAATAAGTTGTAAAAAAATTTAATGAATAATTATGCAAACCATATATATTTTTCTAAAAAATTTGAATGAATAAATTAAATAAGTTGTAAGTTTTCATAAGAGGGTAAGTTCCTTTTGAATGAATAAATAAAATAAGTTAAAAGTATTTGAATGAATAAATTAAATAAGTTGCAAGTTTTCATAAGAGGATTAATTAGTTTTGAATGAATAAATTAAATAAGTTGGAAGTTTTCCTTAGAGGGTAAATTCGTTTTTCAAATCTAAATTGTGAAATAAAAGCTAATTATATTGATAGATTTGTTTTTGGAATAGAGGTTTGATAATTATGTCTATAAAGGTTCAAAATTTAGTTCTCATGAGAGGGTAAATTCATTTTGGATGAATAAATTAAAGAAGTGGAAAGTTTTCATAAGAGGGTAAATTTGTTTTCAAATCTAAATTGTGAGATAAAAAATGATTATATGGATAGATGTGTTTTTGGAATAGAGGTTTGATAATTATGTCCATAAATGTTCTAATTTTTTTTTAGGATGGTTCACTAACACTGAGTGGCCTTTGAAGGGATCTACTGGTCGGTCAAATTAGCAAGGTTTAACATCGAGGTAGATCAACCTGAAGGGATCTACCCCTCGGTCAAATTAGCTCCCGATACTTAGTAGTAGGAACTCGACCAATTGAGGTATCCCTTGGAGCTTTTTTTAGGGTGGTTCACGGACACTACCCATTACCTCTCGATAGGTGAGGTACTTAACAATGCTTAACATCCAGGTAGATCAACCTAAAGGGATCTACCCCTCGGTCAAATTAGCTCCTGATACTTAGCAATAGGAATTCAACCAATTGAGGTATCCCTTGGAGCTTTTTTTAGGGTGGTTCATGGACACTACCCATTACCTCCCGATAGGTGAGGTACTTAGCAACAGGACCTCCCGATACTTAGCAGCAGGAACTCAACCAATTGAGGAGATTTTTTCAGGGTGGTTCACGAACATTATCCATTACCTCCCGACAACCAATTGAGGTATCCCTTGGGGATTTTTTTAGGGTGGTTCACGAACACTACCTATTACCTCTTGATAGGTGAGGTATTTAGCAACAGGAACTCAACCAATTGAGGTATCCCTTGGTGCCTTTTTTAGGGTGGTTCATGGACACTGAGTGGCCATTACATCCTAGCAACAAGAACTCGACCAATTGAGGTATCCCTTGGGGCTTTTGGCTTTTTTTAGGGTGGTTCACAGACACTGATTGGCCACTGAGGTACTTAGCAACATTAACTCGACCAATTGAAGTATCCCTTGGGGCCTTTTTTAGGGTGGTTCATGGACATTGAGTGGCCACTACATCTTAGCAACAGGAACTCAACCAATTGAGGTATCCCTTGGGGCTTTTAGCTTTTTTTAGGGTGGTTTAAAGACATTGATTGGCCACTACATCAAGGCCTAACCCCAAGGGCGTTGAGGAGATTTGACCCCATGACCTCTCAATAGATAAGGTACTACTCGACCAAGTGAGCTATCCCTTGGAGCTTAAAGGTTTCAAATTTTTAATTTAATCATCACTAATAATTATTAGGTGGATAGTAAAGATTTAAACTCAATTGAGTTTTCTAAAACATTCATGATAATATACACAAATAAAAAATTTGTAAAATAGTTATGGTGTTTTTCTCTTTTTAATTAAATTGATTAATTAAAAAAATATTATATAAATAAGTGTTATATAAAGTGAATTGTGATATTTTGGACATGTGATATTGATCAGCAGATGATATTGGTCAATGATATTGTAATAAAGTTTATTTATAGATTAAGAATATCCATATTAAATTGAGGCTAAAACTCTCTTCGTATAAGGTTTCTTCTGACAATTTTTTTTTTGTGCTGTCGCTCAGGATCGGAGCTCTGGCTTGCGCGCGCCCCTCCGAGACTGCGCCCTCTCTCCGGCTTCACGGCCGCCTGGGCCTTGGCCTCCTGGGCCTTGGCCTCCTGCCATGGCCCCTTCGGATTCTGCCTGAGAAGGAGTCGACCCTCAAAGAGCCTTCTCAGATCTTGTGAAGTCCCTCCCTCCGCAACGCCCCAGACCTGCATTAACAAAATTCGTTAAGAAATTGGATGTACTTCAGGAAGTTCAACTACCTCCAGTCCTGCCTCGCATGGAAGCCTTATCTCTTGCTGAAAAAGGACTAATAGGTTAATTTACAGGCCTTTGGCCCTCTCCCAGAACAGTCCAAAGATGGGTTGAAAGAAATTGGTCTGACAAGATTCAAGGGAAAATATCCATTAGGTTTTGTGGAAAAGGTTATTACACATTCCATTTTGAATCCAAAGGGGATAAAGACTTAATCTTCAGTAATGGGCCCTATTTCATGGACTCTAGGGGCCTCTACCTCAACAAATGGACCCTAGAATTCGATCCTGAACTGGACGTCCCCAGTGCTGTTCCGGTTTGGGTCCGTCTCCCTCATCTCCCTCTCCACTGTTGGGGAGATGAGTATGTTCATGCCATTGGGAACGTTGTTGGCAAATACATAGATCGCAACGAACCAAAGGACAACATGCAGGCTTGCGCAAGGATCTGTGTTGAAGTGGATCTTGGCAGAGGACTTCCCGAAGCAATAACGCTGAAAGTGGATGAATGGAGCCATGTCCAGAAACTGGACTACGAGCAGATACCATTTAAATGCAAGGTATGTCATGAATACAGACATTTTGCCAATAGATGTTCTAAACTTGTTGATGTAGAGAGCAGCGAACAAGAAGGCCATTGGGAAACAGTAAAAAAGAAGAAGTCTGCCCCTCCTTCCAAGCCATCCTCGGAATCAGATCCTCCCGCTCCCTCTGTATCGCGTCCCTCATCCTCCTCCCCACCTCCATCTTCCCTCCCCACTCCTGATCCGCTCCTCCCCACCTCTTTTAATCCCTTTCTAGCCCTTTCTTCCCTTGAGCCTCCTCCTGAGGAACCCTCCTTGCCCCCCTTGGGCTTACCCGAGCTTTCAGATCCACTCCCCTCCTAGATTTTCTCATCGCAGGCCTCCCTTGAGCCACCCCTCTCCAGGATAACCCAAAGCTCTTCTAAATACCATGGAACTTCTAGTGACAATCATAAAAAACCTGGACCTGGTAGAAAATCGGCTAAGCAGCACAGGGATGAGAACGCTCAGAAAGACATAGCCATGGGAACGCAAACTCCAATAGAATCTTTTATTTTGGGGCACCAAGAGGAAGAGACAAGTCAAAAAGACCAAGAGAGGCGAGCACCTCTCCACACGCCAAGTATCCAATGATGAAAATCTTGTCTTGGAACAGTAGGGATTTAGGGCACCTCTCTAAAGTCGCAGCCCTCAGAGATTTAGCTCATAATGAAAAGCCAGACATTTTGTTGATACAGGAGACAAAACAAGACTAGCAAGAAATGAGAAGAATAATAGATAAGCAGAAACAATACAAAGGATGCACCAATGACTCAAGAGGAGCTTCCGGAGGAATCACCACCATTTGGGACCATAGAAAATGGAACTGCACTTCAACAACTCTTCACCAGCATTGGATTAGAACTGCTCTGGACAACAGAACTGATAATCAAACTGTAATCATCTACAACGTTTACGCCCCCAACCATTTCAGAGAAAAGGAAATCTGTTGGGATGATCTTAAGGCTAGCATCGATGGGGAGTCAAACTCAAACATCATATTGGCAGGCGACTTCAATCTTGTCTTACATGCCAACAAAAAAAGGGGAGGATGTTTCACACCGGATCCCTTTAGGGGCTGACTGGAGGCTATCAATCAAGAACATGAATTAGTGGATGTTGCTCTTAAAAACCGCAGGTACACATGGAGCAATCGCAGGATTGGCATTGGCAATATAATGGAGAGGCTTGACAGGTTTTTAATCAATATTTCGTTCCTATCTTCCTTTTTAGTAGGTTATGCCAGCGTCCTTACTACCTCTGCCTCCGACCACTACCCTATCACTCTCACTTTGGAAGCTCATTGCCCCCTCGGACCTATACCTTTTAAATACACTCCCCTTTGGAATTGGGTCCCAGCAGTTAGAGAAATTGTTCAGAGGACTTGGATCCAGCTTGTAGAAGGCTCCCCAGGCTTCATTTGGGAGACTAAACTAAGAAGAACCAAACAGGCGATTAAGGAATGGGCAAAAGAGAACTACAAGGAGCCTGAGGAGGCTAAAAAGAAAATTAAGAATGATTTAGAGAGTGTCCAACGAAGGATAGAAGAACATGGTCTTTCTCAGCAAAATAAGGAGCAAGAAAACGTTCTCTATTCACAACTGAGCCACATAAACAGGGAGCAAGAATCCAAATGGCGTTTAAAATCTAGGAAACTATGGCTCCAAGAAGGAGATAAAAATACAACGTTTTTCCACAAACAGGCCACAGCTCGAAAGCTCAGGAACAATGTAAGCTCTATCTTGGACATTGAAGGAAATCTGCACAACACCCAAGAGGCCATTAGAAAGGCTGCCTCCGAGCATTATAGAGACCTTCTAACTGAAGCTAAAGGAGAAGAGGATTATACCGATTTGCTCCAACATTTACCTAAAGGAATCACTAAGGAGATGAATGACAACCTAAATAGAGAAATTGAAGAAGAGGAAATCAGAAGAGCGATTTGGAATCTGCATCTCGATAAGGCTCCTAGGCCTGATGGATTCCCAATTTGTTTCTACAGGGCGTTCTGGGGTTTAATAAAAAAGGACCTGATCAAGATGATTATATGGATTCAAAGAAAGGGAAAAATAGGTGGTTACACCAATGCCACCTTTCTCGCTCTCATCCCTAAAGAAAATCGGCCCACTTCCTTCTCTCGATTCCGACCCATTTCTCTCTGCAATTCCTCCTATAAAATTCTGTCCAAAATCCTAGCATCTCGCCTTAAACCCTTCCTCCCCTCTTTGATTTCTGAAAACCAAGGAGGTTTCTTGCCCAACAGGCAAATCACTGATTCCATCCTTCTAGTGCAAGAAGCCATTCATTCGAGCCTCTCCAGGAAGGAGAAAGGGTTTATTCTCAAACTTGACCTGGCCAACGCCTTTGATAGAGTTAGGCATTCCTTTCTTATAGTTGTTCTAAAAAAGATGGGGTTTGACTTGCCCTTCATTAGCCTAATCACTGTTTGCATCTCTGGGCCTTGGATTTCCCCCCTAATCAATGGCAGACCAGGTGAAGCCTTTCAATCCTCTCGGGGCCTTAGACAGGGCTGTCCCCTCTCCCCCTATCTCTTTATCCTTATGGTCGAATCTTTCAGTCAAGCTCTTGACTACAATAGAAGAGTGGGCCTCATCACTGTAATCAAATTTGGGAATGGAGCCAAGAACATCAATCACTCACAGTTTGCCGATGATACCTTGCTAATTGGAGGAGCCTCCACTACAATAGCAAGGAGGTTCAAGAAACTTCTTGATCAATTATGGGGTCTTCTGGAGGCTTGGTAAACCAGCTTAAGAGCTGTATATATGGATGGAACACTTCAAATCAGGTCAGCCACAATATAGCAAATATTTTTTGTGTTTCCTGTAATCCGGATTGGACTCATTTCTCTTACCTGGGCATGCCAGTGAGCCTAGGACCTTTAAAGGCAGGAACATGGGACAATATTATTGATAAAGTGAAGCGGAAGGTGCAGCAATGGGGCTCTTTGTGGCTCAACCCAGCAGGCCGCCTTATCCTCCTCAAATCAGGTATTTCTTCTCTCCCCCTCTCTTGTTTCTCTCTATACCAAGCCCCAGCTGCCTTCCACCACAAAATGGAAGCTGTTCTCCGCCATTTCCTATGGCAGGGAGGGAAGAACAACAAAAGGAAGTTCAATTTAGTCAGCTGGAAACATGTCATTCAAACCCAAGACCAAGGAGGTCTTGGTATTAGGTCTCCTAAGTTCTTAAATCTAGCATTTGGTGGGAAGATCGCTTGGAGGCTCATGACTGGTCCTTCTTCGTGGTGGAAAGGGGTGCTGGAAGCCAAATACTTGAACCTACCCAAATAGCAATTACTCTACTATGATATTCCCAACAGAGACTCTTCAAAAATCTGGAGATTATGCAAAAAAGCTATTCCATTCATGATTCAAAATACATCCAAAGTCCCCATGGGGGGAGCTAGTATTAATATTGGGGCTGATAAAATCCTAGGACAGCAACCAATGAACAGGCACGAAGAAACTATTCCTATTCTAAATTTCTTCAACAACAGGGGTAACCATTACCTGGACCAAATCTCTAATTAGGATCCACAATCTCATATCTGGCTAGGGTGGTCCTTTCCGGTTATACCCAGTGAACTTAACCCTAGTCTTTGCTTTCTGCAGTCTCACCTTCATAGTAAAGCTCCCATCAGGAAGAATGAGAGGGATAGTTTTCGTTGGGACTTAATCGGATCAAATTACACAGTCCAAGCGGGCCACCAGTATCTCTACAACAGCACCTACCCCATGACTTTATGGAATCATTGAAAAATGGTATGGAAGTCAGAGGCACTTCCAAAAATTAATTTTTTATATGGGTTCTGCTGAAAGGAAAAATTTTAACAACATAGAATTTGCAAAAAAGGGGTATCAATGGTCCATCTCGATGCCCCAACTGTTACAACACTGAAGAAACGATGCATCATCTCTTTGTAGACTGCCCCTTTGCTGTTGACTGTTGGAAAAATTTGTTTCCCATTGATAACTTAACTTGGAACTCTCAGCATTCTATAGTGGAAGTGATCCACATCTGGAAAAAAAGCTGTCCCTGGAAAAATAAAAGGAGCAATCTGGTGAAGAGAGTATGGAACACCCTTCCCTATACCATGCTCTGGCGTATTTGGCTAGCAAAGAACCGGAAAATATTCAAGAATAAGAGCTCAGCTACAAGAATAATTTGCAATAAGGCCAAAAATCTTGCCCTGGAAACTATCTCTATCAAAACTCAAAGCAGCATAGATGCAGCAATGTATAGTGTGGAAGAGCGAAATTTCATAAGTTACATTCTGGACAAAAATAACATCGCTCAGAAAAGTAGAATGGTGAACAAGCAACGCAGTCAGGATTCTCACTCTTGGAAAATCAGGCTAAAAGAGGAGGAGTTTGCAAGTTGGATTCAAAAATGCAACAACTTTTATCTTTTCTTCGATGGGGATTCTAAGTCAAACCTAGGAATTGCTGGAGCTGGGGGTTTGATCCTCAATGCCAATGGGGAATGTGTTCTATACTATGAATGGGGCTTAGGGAACCTTTCGAACAACAGGGCAGAAGCGTTAGCCCTATATCAGGGACTAACTCAGCTAAGCAGATTGGGAATAAGAACAACAAGGATCTTCGGAGATTCTTCGGTTGTCATTAACCTCATGGTTCATCAGAAAGAGTCGCCCAATGTCCCTCTCCAGCAAGTCATTCGGAGAAATCAATTGTTGCATCAGACAATGGACAACCTTCAGTATTACCATATTCTTCGTACTCTCAATAAGCAAGTTGATAAACATGCCAACAGGGCTTGTGAAAGGACATCAAGCAGCTTATGTTGCAATGACGAGGAGACCCAACAGCCCTTGACATGATTCGAATCAATCCATCCAGAACCAAATCGAACAGCTCTGACAGAAAGGAGTGGACTCAGAAATCCCAAATCCACAGCAAGATCACTATCTGCATGGGGATTTGGCAAAGATATTATCGCTACAAAAATCTACACATACTCAGTAATCCCGCCGGTTTCTATCACTTCACTCTTGACAATCGGGCTACCCAGGACAATCATCTAATCTTCCCGTGCCATTCTCAAGAACCTCTCTCTCTCCTCGTGACTGGTCCTCATCCCTCCCGCCTCTCCTTATATTCTCCCCCCCTCTTCCTTCTTCCTACGCCCCTCTTCCTATTCACTTCTCATAGCGCCCTCTCGCGGCATATTATCCCTGCCTCTATTTCCCTTTGGAGCCCTGCTGCACACGCTATAACTTTTGTCCGAAACCTCAGGCAGTTCTCTCCTGCTCTTATCCGCCTTCTAAATCTCTCCCCTCCAGCTTCTATAATGGGTCGCAATGAGGATTGCTTGCACTGCTAGGATCTTCAAGTTGAGTTGGAAGAAATCAGAGCCCAGCAAAAAATATTGGACAATCAGCAGAGGAGCTTGGAAGCAAGAATCGACAGCCAGAACCGCGCCATCAATGACAAGTATCGAGTAGAAATTGATTTGTTCTTGCATAGGGTCTCTTCTCTTTATGAGCAATTCAACCATTTGTCCAACAGGTGCAGCCATGCGGAAGAGTCCATATCGATTCTGAAATACATGATGGAAAAAAGCAACAACGCAGCCCCAAGCTCTTCAAGTGCCAAGAAAATAGATAGGGATGCAAAGCCAGAGGAGTCTACAACAAAGCACATTAGTCACATTAGCATAGATTAGAAATGTTTTGCAAATGTCAGTTTTTGTTGCTTCAATATGTAAGACTCTACTTTAGTCAAGAATTCCTCAAAGAGAGAACTTTTTTTAGGAGAAAATCTTGTTTTGTAACTCCATTGATCCTTGCAACCTTCTGCACTTAATGTACCTCAGGAGTCCAAACTCCCTCCTTTTTGCAGATATTATATAGCAACAGACTTTATGAAAAAAAAAAAAAAATTGAGGCTAAAAAGTTAGTTCCATATTTTTAAATGTATACATGTTTAATTTATATATTAATTAATAATAATAATAATAATTGAAAATAAAATTATACT